>MJUT01047416.1:180359-190721 GCA_002080005.1 Gigantidas platifrons
TTTTTTTTATTCATGAGGTCATGAATATTCATGAGACGATTATTATGTGACTTATTTTTTTATTTTTATTTTTTTGTAATGAATTTCTTTTATTGGCAAACACATCATATTTTACAATTAAATAATCATCTCATGTTTACATCAAATTATGTAAATACATATATATACAGAAAGAGGATAGATAGATTCTTGTACTAATAGTTTACTCTAAATATTCATTCTTATGCTTATGGAGTGACAAGAACAACAAACAATACAAAAAACAAAATAAGTATCATTAAATCATAGCCATGGCAGTATGGGGAGGGAAAAATTGAAGTAGTTGAACAAATATATAATGTTGTTATAAAATTGGTGCCCAGGGACTCCAACAGGTGTTTGCCTTTTCATATGATTTATTTTTATAATATATGTTTTTTTCAATAACAAGGTTTTCTTTTAAATAGTTGTGTAATGCTTTTACATGAACCTGTATTTAATTTTGTTCTGTATATATAAAACTTAGTAAGCAGAATTATTAAATTTCTCAAATATTTTTTTATTTTTTTATTTGTCTGTTATTCCAAATAAAATTATAGTCAAATTTAATGGCAGTTCTATTTCAGTTTTTTCAAAGATCCAGTTATTTAAGTCTTCCCAAAGTTTAGATGTTTTATTACATGACCAAAATATATGTTCAATTGTTTCTACTTCTTCTAAACAGAAACTACATTTATCATTTGGCTTTTGATTTATTTTATACAATAAACTATTTGTACCTAGAATTCTGTGAATGATTCTATATTGAAACCACTGTAGTTTTGAACTTTTTGTTGTAATGAAAGGCAAATGATAAATTTCTTTCCAATTTAAAATTACCTTTAGACTTATTTTTTAATAATATATTCATCACAACAAAATCCATATGGTTGTGCTTGTATCTCCTTTAGGCACCAAATTACTTCTTTATCACCTGATTAGTTATTTTTATTGCAACCGGTTTCAAAATGCAGACAGAATTCTATATGGAATATATATGTTCCAGTAAGTTTTGCATATCTTGCGTGACCCTAGGCATATATTTCTCATCAGGGTATCAAACTCATTGAGATTTGAAGCTGCTGGGAACCTTTGTTCTTTATTTATGGAAGTTTTTTAACGTTTTGCCCGGAACTTTAAGACCAGAAGTTTTATAATTTTGCATCGCATCAATAGCAGCAGTTGTTTATAGTGTCTGTTTGCATAGATATTGAAAGGAACTCAGGAATCACTGTTTTATTTCAAAATAAATTGAAATTTGGGAATTGAACTGAAAACGGTGTCAGGGTAAATTTTCCCACATCCCAAATTGACCAGTAATTCTATTATTTCTGAAATAACAAATGTTTGAAAAAATGCCATTGAAATTGACAAGCGTATCGACGCCATCTTTTTTAAATGGCGACGTATGCAAATGAGGAAAACGGCCTGATTTTGCCATATATGATCGCCATTTGCATTGGACGATACTAATAGGGCCAAACACAATGAAGCTTTCTCAAATTTCATACGCCGCGATATATCAGTAAGGAGAACAAGTGGGAGATGTGATTTTAATCAGATTATTAGCAAACATATATTTAGTTGTACTGATCACATTGAAATACTAAACATATTCCTTATTGTATTGTAAAGCACATGTCGGTATTAAACACAAACCGCAAACAGCAAAGAATACAATCAACAGATTGTGTTTTATAAGACATACAACACGGAAGCTTAAGATGTTTTGGATTACCATAAAATCAAACACATTTACACTCATCTGTATGCATTTTATAGGTTGTATTAATAACATGACTCATCTTGATTATATAACTGTAAAATGTTGTAGCTCTAGGGAAGTTTTCACACGTCTGCCATATTCGCATCTTGTTCTTGGCGAATACATTATGCTTAAGCTACCTACATACTACAGCGGTCAGTTTTATTGATGGAGGAAACCGTAGTACCCACAGAAAACCTCCGACCCGCCGCAAGTCACTGACAAAAATTATCACATTGTGGTGTATCGACTGTACCTTGCCATGAGCGGGATCCGAACTCACAACGTTAATGTTGATATGCACTGATTGCATATGTTATTTTAAATCCAAGTACCATACGATCACGACGCCTTTTTTTAGTTCATAGAACACACCCAAGTATTGCAAATACGATAAACTTAAATTTTACTTATAAAGATGCTTTTGTTTTATATCTAAAGAATGTGGATAGCTATATCTTCAGCAAATTGTATATGTAATCTGTGGAAAATCTAAAATAAAAGGTCATTAAGGAATATTAGAAGGTAAATTTAATGTCAATGATACCATGAAGAATTAACGTAATGCTGCAATAATTGAATGTCTGAAAACTACATGTTTTTAGCTTATAAAAGAGAGATTAATTGATCGTTCCATGACAAGGCTACATAATCTGTCTTTATAGGAATTACGGACCGGAAAATAAATATAAGTCAATCAAGTGTCTGCACAAGTAATGTTCGATGACTATTTATATTCATTAATTTATAGCATATTTTATTGGTTTATATTATAGGAAAAGACACATTCATCGCAACATATATTACAGGACATGACACCATACTTAACAACATTTACATACCATTTGTTACAGGACAGGACAGAACACACGGTTTTACATCATATATTACAGGACATGACACCATACTTAGCAACATTTGTATACCATATGCTACATGACAGGACACAATACACGGCTTTGCATCATCTATTACAAGACAGGACACAATACACGGTTTTACAACATCTATTACAGGACATGACACCATACTTAACAACATTTACATACCATATGTTACAGGACAGGACAGAACACACGGTTTTACAACATCTATTACAGGACATGAAACCATACTTAACAACATTTGTATGCCATATGTTACAGAACTAGACACAATACATGGCTTTACAACATCTATTACAAGACAGGACACAATACACGGTTCTACAACATCTATTACAGGACATGACACCATACTTAACCACATTTGCATACCATATGCTATAGGACAGGACACAATACACGGTCTTACAACATCTATTACAGAACAGGACACAATATTTAACAACATTTGTATGCCATATGTTACATGACAGTACACAATGCACGGCTTTACAGCATCTATTACAAGACAGGACAGAACACACGGTTTTACAACATCTATTACAGGACATGCCACCATACTTAACAACATTTGTATGCCATATGTTACAGAACTAGACACAATACATGGCTTACAACATAAATTACAATACAGGGCACAATACACAGTTTTACAACATCTATTACAAGACATGACACCATACTTAACAACATTTACATACTATATGTTACATGACAGGACAGAAAACACGGTTTTACAACATCTATTACAGGACATGACACCATACTTAACAACATTTGTATGCCATATGTTACAGAACTAGACACAATACATGGCTTTACAATATAAATTACAAGACAAGGCACAATACACAGTTTTACAACATCTATTACAAGACATGACACCATACTTAACAACATTTGTATACCATATGTTACATGACAGGACACAATACACGCCTTTACAGCATCTATTACAAGACAGGGCACAATACACGGTTTTACAATATCAATTACAAGACAGGGCACAATACACAGTTTTACAACATATGATACAGGATATGACATAATACTTAACAACATTTGTATAGCATATGTTACAGGACAAGATACAATACACGGTTTTACAACACATCTATCACAGAAAATGACACCGATACTTAACAATAATAGAAGCTAGTCAATAATCGATCTTAGCATGTTGTTGGATCGTAAATTAACATACCGATACTTCCCAAATTAACAATGATATATAATTACATTACTTCCGTTTTTCATTGAAATGTTACAATATGATTGGTTATGAAGTGGTCACATGATTATAAAAGAGATGTTTTACATCCCAATGAAACTCAAACCCGAACTTGCACGTGCCTCCATGACGACGTCAGCTGTAAACAATCAATGGAGTAGTAATTTCCAACATTAAATAATCTAACACAAATAAAATTCACAACGAAAAATTCAACTATATTAAATTTTGGTGTGATTTAAATATAATTATAAGAATTGAATGCATTCTTTTGAAGTTTCATTGGGGTATGAAAGCGTTTATCGAAGCACATTTTCAACATGAAGCGCGGTACTTCGGTCAACGCTTTCATACCCCAATGAAACTTCAAAAGAATGCATTCAATTCTTAAATAAACGACTAAAACGTTTGCACAACACCGAATAAATAACTAAAGTAGTAACACATAGTAGTAAAATTTATTTGTATTTTTGAAATGGGAAAATGTTGGTTTTAAAATTGATAAATTTAGTGGTATTGTTGAAATGGGAACAAATCTTGTTAACCCTGGGTAAGAGATCTATTGTAAAACAGGGAACCTTAGATTATTTTTTGCTTACTTGAACGTCTAAGGTGTTTTGTTAACAGGCGAGTCGCACAAAAAAGTATTATTTGTTATATTAAAAAAAACAACAACAACAACAAACTAAAATAGCCACAAATAGCAACGGGTTTAAAATAACAACATTTGCGTCTCTCTGTGGACGAGTTGAGTATTTGATTTGGTCATCCCTTCCTCGCGGTGTGTGCCCCGTAACGGCGAAACTAGATTTTTATATCTTAGAGCTCCCACAGGGGAGTAGATATGTTAAGACAACATTATATTAGATAATAATGATGTATTGTACAGAGTCATATATATATACAGGAAGGTTAATATAATCTAAAATAACGCGTGTTTTATAACTTTTCAACAGTTTGATTTATTAAACATGCAGTGATTGTGTATTTCTCATACCTTTCTAATGTAGCATGTTTATATGATCTGTTTACAATCCTTTGCACGATATGATGTCAGGAAGATACTCAGAGTTTTGTACTTGTAGGCATTATGCTAGCACTTGATATACATACCTGCAATATCATCAAAATTTGACATTTGTAAAGGTATGATTTACAATGTCACGTGCTATACCAATTAAGAACGTGCCAATGAAATGCAAATAATGTAACGGAAAGAGCAATGGAAACAATGTCAAACAATGGATAAGTCAGCAAACATGTTAATTACCCTTTTGTCATAAAAAAAACCCATGGCAGATACTAAAGGGGTCTCCAGAAGCCGCAAAACGAAGAAACAATATAATGACCAAAGGAAAACAATGGTCTACAAAACACTACACAGAAAACTAATGATTGAGCAACATGTACTCCACTAAAACAACGAATGAACACAGGTGCTTCGGAAGGGTAGACAGTTCCTATTCCACTAGTGGCACCCGTCATGTTACTGTTGATAAACCTGCTGATAAGCCATGAATTAGGAAAGGACAAACGGGACAAATCCGTAGTCATTTGTGACACATATATTCGGTAACAGGTAAGTCATGGTGGCAACCGTAACTAACCTCAATTTATTATTGTCACCTGGAAATAATGTTCGTTGTATTATTGTGAACAAATATATAGACACGAATATTTTCTTAAGGTTTTGATGTAAAATGTGGTCAGTCAATTGGTTTACAAAACTCATCACATATTTTTTAATTATATTTTATTGTCATTTAATTGCTTTATTTATCAACATCATTGCTTTTTAATTAGCCATTTCAATATTACCTGGATGTCCATATCCTTTGGGAAATTGTAGTCTGTCCTTCAGTTTTACGGCTCATTATTACCGCTGTTGATGACGTTGTGATATTGTATTTGTTTGCTCTGAACAGCAATGAATGTTACTAGTTATTATAAAACTGACCTATGTAACTTATGGAGTGTCTTAGTTAGCTGGCTGTCGGATTTCTACAGAAATATATTGCTAAACGTCCTGTTGCGACATTCTTCCATGTTTCAATTTGTAGCATAACAACAAATGTCACATTGCATGCGAAATTGATTTGGGGGCTAATTAGTCAGTGGTAAATGTCGTAACTGGCTGTCGGCATGCTACAGAAATTGTACTGTATAGTACTGAATGTACTGTTGCTAAATACTTCCTTCTATGTTTCAATTTGTAGCATAACAACAAATGTCACATTACATGTGAAATTGATTTGGAAACTAATTAGTCAATAGTAAAATAGTTGGACTTTGGAGTGTATATGTCTGATTGACTTGACGTATCCCTGGTCATGACCTAATAACACGTCATAAGTACTATTAGAGTGTGATATAAATGTTCATTGAGTAAAAGGTTCTTTATTTAACTTGTCAAAATCATTTATATTACTTACTTAAGTAGCCAGACATTTTATTTACACTATATTTATGTCACGTTGAATGGTCAACCGTTAAATATAATACATTAGATTTGATATCAAGTTAACCTAAAGGTTCTTTAGTACTTGTTTGGTCTGTTGGGTTAAGGGTATGGTTAAGGGTGTTTAACGCCACATTTTGACAATATTTCTGGTATATCGTGGAGATCAGTTTTATTGGTGGAGTAAACAGGAGAAAACCACCGACATGTCCCAAGTCACTGATAAACTTTATCACATAATGTTGTATTGAGTACATCTCCCCTGAGCGGAAGTGACCAGCCCAAATGTTATCTCCTGATAGTTGGTTTAGCCTCATGTTGACTCCATGATACTTATATGAAAATATCAAACGTAAAGGTACATCTCCCGAACAAAAAGATAGTTATTCCATAGATGTCGCGCAGTAGTTTGTATAATACATTAGAGAGGAATATTAAATAACAAATTCCTTTAATGTTATCATGTACACTCATGTTAGAGTTCTTTTAATGTAAACAGACTCTGAAATAACACAAACCACATGGAAATAGTAAATGAAACGAATATAAAACGTTTTTGAGCGTTTTTTTTAAAGATCAAACATTGAAATGTTAAAAAAAAAAAATTAATGATATTTATTTATTGGCAATTGCTAAAGGGTATTTATTATAGTGTATTTATATTGTAATAAATAAGTTTCGGCTCAAAGATGTTGAATTAGCATTATGATAAATCACTACTAGCAATGTGCAATAAATATTAATGTATATACCTGATAGATGATAGCATGAGTATATAAAAAACAGATAATTTATAGATCTTTAAGATTAAATAAGTGTAAATATATACAAGGAACAAGAAAGTGACCACATCTACAAAGCATGATGGGAATTTTATCGTCCCGTACTCTACAAAGGAAGAATAACGCTAAAGAAAAAATATAATTATTCCGATTAACAATTAATACAAAATAAATAATTAATTGCCTTTTTATATGACCAAAAATATCGGAATTCGTTTCAGTCAAGATTTCGTAATTTATCTCTCAGAGTAATCGCTTATCCGTCGCGCGAAATCTGTCAATTCTTCTTAGCCATTCCTTGTACCAGTTATTAGTCACGATTAATTAGTTAAGCGTGATCTTTCAGCGTTTATCCATCAGTTGTCAAGAATTTGTGATAATTCTTCAATCATCCACATTTCACCGATCTGTCATTTGGGAACATTAGTTGCTGTGTATACGAGATACACACAAACACAACTGTGTACACGAAGCCAACACCGAAGACATAAATGACATGCATATATTGTACGCAAATGTCACTCCGGGGAACCTGAAATGTGGCCATTATATACAATATACGGGTTAAAATTACATGTACTATATATATTCATTAAAGGGGAAAATGAAACTGCCCTTTATAGACAGTGATTTGCTTAATATAGGTGCCGACTTTGTAAATTACAAAAAAGTGTGCAATCGACTCGCAACCGCAAGTGATAAAGTTTACCAGTTGCTTGCCCATGGTCGGTGGTTCTCTCCGGGTACTCCGGCTTCCTCCACCACTAAAACTGGTCGCCATGATATAGCTGAAATATTGTTGAAAGTGGCGTTAAACACCAAAAATAAATAAATCATTAAATATAGGTGCCCTTTAAGGCATGTTTGACTGCACATATATTAATAGTAAGGACTTATTCTTACCAATGACGGAAAAGGCATGATGTCCTGTAATTCGGATATATGCACATGTCATACAGTAAGAAAATATTGTTGAGTAAGACGTTAACAGAACATAAATGAGTTAAAAGGTGGTCAATATTTAGATGGGTAAGTAAATTACACATTTTGACACAACACGAGACAATGCTTTATCCTGAAATTAGAATATAATTCGACTTTAAAATTAGTACAATGAATAACATTGCTACGTAAGTGAACCTAATTAATTGTAATTATGTTCTGTATGTACAAATGAAATTAATTGATCGTGTAATCACGTAATTGATCAAGATCTGGTCTGATGTATAAGATCACACATAATTTAGTTGAAATCCGTGTAGACCATCTACTCATACCATCTGATAGTAGAACTAGAAGGATTGCAGCCTTCAGGACTATATACTATATATACTCGCTTTTCCTTCTTCCCTCGTACCATCATCACCTGGAACAGCATACCATGAGAAGTACGTCAGGCCAGTACCATCGGCCAGTTCCAGGCAGGTATAAATATTGCTCCACTCTGTTTTTAACTGTAAATACTATTTCACTTTTAACTGTACAGTACGGATATGCACGGAATAATTACACCCAACCTTGATTACACTCCTTACGGGAAGAAGAAGAAGAAGAAGAAGAAGAATTTATTTCAATTGTAGTTTAATCGGTGATGATGATAAGTTTGTTAGTAGTGACATGGCTTACCGTTATATCATCTCTTAATCGTCATGTCTGAAAGTCTCGTCCAGACAGACAGATTAGCTATATTATTCTGAACAAGACTTTATAATTAGTAGTGTTGTCATAAGAAAAAGCGGTTGAGCTTAGGAACATGCGTGTGGGAGCATGTTGTCATTTAGAAAATAAATATCACCTCAAGATTTATCAATATTATTTTATTATTTACACTTCATATTAATTTGTAAATAAAATAAGGTTCCGAAATGAAGCAAGTATTAATACTGGAAGTATATATGAAATGAAAATATAAAAGAATATGAATTCTATGAAAAGAAAGTTTAGGCAGTGACGGTCAACAATTCCACCAATATCAACAAAACGAAAAATCATCTCTATCCTCAACTCATTGAACATAAAAAGGACCACGACACATGACGTTGGAAATCCAGTTCCTGGCTTGGGACGAACATGTGGCAGGGTTAAAGCCGTTAATGATATCACAATCCTTCCCGCTTAATAAATGATACATTTGGTCCATGTATATGTAGTCAAAAAGACGCAAATTGGTACGTGGAGAGATAAACCATCTGTCAAGTCAATGCAGGTATACATTTTGTATTTTGCTATAATATGATACGTGTTCTGATAATAATTCCATCAGGTGATGCCATAGGAACAGTTTTATTTAGTCAAAGTTAAACAACCCCTTCCCATATATCTAACAAATCATAAATTTATGCATCTGGGGTGAATTTCAACACATGGTACTCAAAATCAAACTTTTTAAAAAAATTTACCGAAAACTGCTAATGTTTTAAAATAATGGGTTGGGGTTAAGATGTTTAACGCCATTTTAACAATATTTCAGTTATTTCATTTATTTGTGGAGGAAGCCGGAGTACCCCGAGAAAACAACCGACCTGCCGTAAGTCACTGGCAAACTTTACCACATAATGTTGTATCGAGTACACCTCGCCATGAGCAGATTCCAACTCACAACGGTTAACGTTAGTTATGATAGTCACTGATTGCATAGGTAGTTGTAAATTCAACTATCATACGATCACGACCATGACGGCCCCTAGAAATGAAAGTATGATGGTGATGATTACTATGGTGTTTTACGCCACTTTCAGCAATATTTCAGCTATATTATGGCGGTCAGTTTTATGTGGAGTATATGCTAAATGATGAATATTAAAGAAAAAATGGATTATTGATTAACAGTGTAACTGAAGATGAATTGTTCGTGTATTTCTAAGAAAACGTTTCTTTTAGACATGTAATACTACAATTAATTACTTTTGATTGTCATTAGTTGTATGATATCATATAATATAGTAGATGTGGAACCGTAGCTCTTGTAGTCCTTGGTCAGGCTAAGGACCATAAACGTTACAGTTCCGCAGCTAATAATATAGTTGTTTTTAAAAAACGAGGATTATCTTAATTTTATTCCCGTTTTAGAATATGTCTTTATTTTTAGTATTATTTTAATATATATGATATTTTAAATGTCGCATTTAACGATAAGCTTTTGAAAGATTTGTTTGTATCTATATATAACATATTATTTTGAGCTGATATTCGTAGACTTTTTACTGACTGTTTAACATAGGCGG
>MJUT01047416.1:191459-201962 GCA_002080005.1 Gigantidas platifrons
TGAGATTAATTTCTAATTCCATTTTGTATACAATGATTTCTATCACTATTGAGAAGTTCTACATGTAGCGAAAGATTAATGTTGTCGTTGTTACTAGATGGTTATAAGTCTGATTACAGACATCATTGACACACATTAGATGTATTTGCTACAAATGCGATTTGTAACATGCTTTTTGAAATATGAGTTTATTACAAAACAGAAAAACTTGATCACATGCATTTCACATCTACTCGGTCGTCCATTTTATTTGATATATATCACGTCTATATTTTTACACAGAATGCTATTTCATATTTCAATTTTCATCTAAGTTATGGTTTTCTCAAGAATTAAAAAAAAATAGCACACATGACTTTCTGTTTCTGTCCAAACGAAACGAAGAACAGACAAAAGTATAAATTGTTTCATTCCCTTTATTTAATTTTCAAGTATATGAACTACCGTGTAATACATGAACCATATTTGTTGTTTTTTTTCTGTATAAATATTCAGTACATTGCACTGTTAACTTTGTATTATATTGACCAGGTATTCTTAGATATTTGTTTTTTTGTTTTTCAATTTAGACTAAAATAACTGACTGCTTAAAATAGACGGCACAAAATTAATCCCTGAACGATGATTTTATTGGCATCTAACGATGTCCAGCAAGTCGAAGGTTTAACCTTGGGTAAACTAACAATTAGTTTTAACCATTGAATGGAAATAATCAAGAAATCTTTACAGCAAAAGGTATCCTATACTGTGCCATATAGAGATTACAAATACATTAGGACATTTTATGGGATAATTATTTTTAACCACACATCTACCAATATAGCGTGGCAGTAAAACTTATAACGATTGGCACTGAATATCCGAAAGCAACTCCACAAACTTTCATCCAGTTACTGACAATTTTTTATCACTTGATGTTTGCATAGGCGCTGCAGTTTTCCCAGTTTTCCGGTTGTTGACTGATTTTGTCTGTTTGTTGACTTGTGAGTTTTGTCTTTCCCTTTGGGAGATTGCTCGGTGTTCAGTAATTTTGTTACTACCCTTATTTACAAATTAATTATATCATAGAGAAATATTCAGCTATCAAACTATCACCGTGAGAGCGGTCCCTTTTAATGTTTTATCTATGTAAAGATTGAAAATTATGAAAATCAAAAGTTAATTTCTTTATTCTATTATATTGCTAATGGAAACGCAATTTCGAAAATTTTTATAATTCGTAATTCGTATTATTTTGTTTAATGAATACTGTCATAGAAAGTTAAATTTGAGAGAAAAATTTATTAAAAGTGATGTGCACTTGTTTTCTGATACTGTTTTGCATTGTATATTTATTGAATGAATATTCATTAAATACAAAAATGCTTTCACTATAAGTGATATTGATATTCTCTTCATTTTACGTAACATGTATGAAGAAATACTGCATCAATATTAAACATCCTTATTTTGTCATGTACATGACATTTTGTTTCCAGATATATTGACAAATTGCGTTTGGATATTTTATCATGAGATTAATTTCTAATTCCATTTTATATACAATGATGTCTATCATTATTGAGAAGTTCTACATGTAGCGAACAACTACTGTCGTCGTTGTTACTGGGTGGTTATAAGTCTGATTCCAGACATCACTGAAATACATTAGATGCATTTGCTACAACGGCGATTTGCCATTGGCTTTTTCGAAATACGAGTTAATTACAAAACAAAATATGTCTTTATTTTTAGTATTATTTCAATATATATGACATTTTAAATGTCGTATTTAAAAATACGTTTTGAAAGAAGAGATTGAAGTACCAAAGAGATAATCAGAATCCGTAAATCGAAGGACAGCCAATACAATGACCAAAAGAAAAAGGACAAACGGACAAATAACGACCGACAAAGCAAATACATCAATTTTAAGATCGAATAACACGAACCCCACTAAAAACAGAAGTGGTGCTCCGAAATGGTAATCAGTTCCTGCTTCACTAGTTACACCCATCGTGTTCCTCTAGTTACAAACCTGGTGATACGTCACGATTGAGGAAAGGTCCGGGAAGTTCTTATGACAAGTGGAACATATCCGTGGTCATTTATGACACAGATATTCCATAGCGCTCAACCAAGTCACTATAAAACTTTCGAAGTGATGAATTCAACTTAGCCAATAAGAACCATTTGTTTGCTTATAGCATATTATATATATTGAGCTGATATTCTTAGATATTTTTTTTATAATTCAGACTTAAATAACTGTCATCTTAAAATAATTAATCCCTAATAAGGATTTTATTGGCATCTATTGATGTCCAACAAATCGAAGTTTTAACCTTGGGTAAACTACAAATTGGTTGTAAGCATTGAATGGGAAAAACAAACAAGTTTCTATATCGAAAAGTAAATTATTGCATTATTATTTCTAAGCTGTGCCATATAAAGATTACAATTGCATTTTATGGGTTAAATCTATTTAACTACACATTCACTAATATAATGTGGCAGGAAAAAATTATATGATTGGTGCTGAATGTCCGAAAACAAATTCACAAACTTCCCTCCAGTCACTGAAGAATATTACCACTTGATGTTTTCATAGGCGCTGATACAAATTAATATATCATTGAGAAATCCAACTAGCAAACTATCACAGTGAGAGCGGTCCCTTATAATGTTTCAACTATGGTAAGATAGAAAATTATGAAAACCAGAAATTAATTTCTTTATTCCATTATATTGCTAATAGAAACACAATTTGGAAAATAAACAAATGTAAATATTTCGTAATTCGGGTTAGGGTTATGGTGTTTAACATTATTTAAAGTATATCATAGTGGTCAGTTTTATTGGTGGAGGAATCCGGAGTAACCGGAGAAAACCACCGATCTGCCTCAAGTCACTAACAAACTTTTTCAACATAATGATGTATCGAGTACATTTCGACAGCCTCTTAATTTGTATCATGTATTGAAATGAATACTATAATAGGAAGTGAAATTGATTTTCTCTGCATATTGGGTAACATGTATGAAGAAAAACTGCATCAATATTAAACACACATTATTTTGTCAAGTACAGTACATGGCAATTTTGTTTCCAGATATATTGACAAATTGCGTTTGGGTATTTTATCATGAGATTAATTTCTAATACCGTTTTATATACAATAATTTCTATCACTATTGAAAAGTTCTACATGTAGGGAACAACTACTGTTGTCATTCTTACTAGATGGTTATAGGTCTGGTTACAGACATTATTGACACACATTAGATGTATTTGCTACAAAGGCGATTTGTAACTGGCTTTTTGAAATATGAGTTTATTACAAAACAAAAAAAACATGATTAGTTGCATTTCGCATCTACTGTATTGTTCATTTTATAAAATAACTGATCATGACTGCTTAAAATAGACGGCACAACATTAATCCCTTAACGATGATTTTATTGGCATCTAACGATGTCCAGCAAATCGAAGGTTTAACCTTGGGTAAACTAACAATTAGTTTTAACCATTGAATAGAAATAATCAACAAATCTTGATAGCAAAAGGTATCCTATACTGTGTCATATAAAGATGAACAAAATGTTGGTTTCGTTACAACATTTTGTATCATTAGAACATTTTGATATCATTAGAACATTTTATGGGATGCTTTTATTTAACTACACATTCCACCAATATACCGTGGCAATAAAGATTATATGATTGGTCCCGTATTGGAAGAAGAAGAAGAAGAAGAAGAATATCCGAAAACAAACGCACAAACTTTCATTTAGTCACTGAAGAATTTTATCACATGATTGTTTTCATAGGCGTTGATACAGATGTATTATAGAGAAATCCAACTAACAAGCTATCACGGTGAGAGCAGTCCCTTATAATGTTTTACGATGGAAAGATAGATAATTGTGCATTGCATATTTATTGAATGCATATTTATTAAATAAAATAATGCTTACACTATAAGTTAAATTGATATTCTCTTCATTTTACGTAACATGTCTGATGAAATACTGCATCAACATTAAACATACATTATTTTGTCATGTCCATGACAATTTTGTTTCCAGATATATTGACAAATTACATTTGGGTATTTTATCATGAGATTAATTTCTACTTCCATTTTATATCCAATGATATCTATCATTTATGATAAGTTCTACATGTAGCGAACGATTACTGTTGCCATTGTTACTAGATGGTTATAAGTCTGATTCCAGACATCATTGAGACACATTAGATGCATTTGCTACAAAGGAGATTTGTCATTCGATTTTTAAAATATCGGTTTATTGCAAAACAGATAAAAACATGAGAAGTTGCATTTCATATCTACTCTGTTGTTCTTTTTATCTGGTATATATCTTGACCATATTTTCACCCAGAATGCAATTTGATATTGCAATTCGCATCCAGTTATTATGTTATGGTTGTCCCAAGGGATGAAAACAAGAATAAAGAAATAGCACACATGACGTTGGGTTTCTGTCCACTCAAAACACCAAGAACAGACAAAAATATAATTTTCAGACATCTGAATTACCATGTAATATAGGGTTAGGATTATGATGTTTAGCGCCATTTCCTTTACTGTTATTTGTATCTAAGTGTAATGTTGGATAGTCTCTCATGTTAATTAACACCCATATCCTTTCTTTTTAGTTGCATGTCTATCGGTCTCACAGGGTCTACATACCATACTACTTTAAATCAAATAATGGTTTGCATTTGAAAGATTACATCATAAACGTTACACTGATTACCATACTTGGGCAATCATGTAGGTAAATAATGCGGAAATGGGAAAATCTTCAATTAGTCTGGTTGCTGCGATATTGCTGCTAACGCGGACAATTAATAATAAGAAGTTCAGTCACCTCATTAAACAAAATCTGGTTTAATGTTTGAGTTTGTACAGTAAGGACGTACAGAAGTAGAGGCGATGATCAAAGTGATTTAACCTTCTCATTTTTAATGCAGAGAAGATGGTATTGTGGTTCTAGCTTCTGTAATATATGACAAAGCTGCCGAGAAGACTTACAGCATGCACTGGATTAATATGGTTTATGGTGCTTAACGACACTTTCAACAATATTTCATTTAGATCATGGCGGTCAGTTTTGTTGATGAAGGAAACCGGTGTTCCCGGAGAAAACCACCGACATGTCGCAAGTCATTGACAAAATTTATCACATAATATTGTATCGAGTACACATCGCCTGCGCTGGATTCGAACTCACAATGCTAGTGGTGTTAGGCACTGATTGCATATATAGTTATAAATCAAACTGCTATGCGATCACGGCCACGACAGCCCCTCTGAACTACAGTGTAATACAGGATGCCCCATAATATCTGTTACATTTTAATTATTTTTCTATTTTGATATTAATGACACCTGCAAAACATGTTGCTACTAATTGTCTATACATATTTGTTGTTTTCTGTATAGCTGTTCAATACATTGCATTACATTTTGTATTAACTTTACATTGTTGGTTCCGTTGATTATGTCAGTTATATCATGGCTATCAGTATTGTTACTGACAGAAACCGGAATACACAGTGGAAACAATCAAGCTTATACAGTGCAGAAATGTTATAATCATTCAAAATATGTTAACGCCGGAAATCAATACCAGATATAAAGTAGCGATAAAAACTTATTGTATAGGTAGACGTAAGTCCAACTACCATACGATCACGGAAACGATTGTAACCCCCATGCACCATGCATATTCCATATCAGTATACATTATATCGGTAATGGGCATAACACAAATGAATAATTTCAAATCAAAGTTAATTTGAATTGTTTTCGTTTGTTCTATCCGTCTGGAGCAGAGTCTAAGAATAATAAATGTATTCGTCGTCTTAAAACATCATAACATCTTTACTCTCATTATTTTTCTAATCGGATTTTCTCTCGTTAGATATTTAAAAATGATATTGAACAAAAGGAAATACTTTTCTGTATTTGATTCTCTTTGAAATGTAGGAAAATTTATTAATAATAAATGTATATATCTCACAGCATCTTTATACATTTCTCCAATCGATTTTCTAAGCACATAATTAGATAAGAATTACATGCAATCAATGTTTATGACATTGAAAGTTGAGGTCGATTAGAGAGTTTAAAACGACTTGTAACACTATCACAGTTATATCTTGTTGGTCAATTTAAATTGAGGAGAACATCAGGAGTATTCGTGGAAAACTGACGACTCCGCTTCATATCATTGACCAACTGCTTTTATTAATTTTCTAAAACCAAAGCAGATTCTACTAGCTGATAGTCATTTTATTATATGTATTTTATTTTTGCATTGGTGATCTTGAAGATTATGGTCATGAACAAGAATGACAGGGCGCTAAGCAATAATCAATCAATCAATTATTATGTTATCCAATGACTATATTATGTAATGTCCAAATTTATGTTGGCGCCGTTCCTATTGAATGTATGAGGTTGAGGCGAATCGGCATGAGGTTATTGTATTGTTGTATTTATATATTTACCCTCTGAAGATCTAGGTATAAGAGTGGAAGTGTGGATTTTTATTAAACAGTTTGATACCACCATCCGTTTGCGGCCATTGAAAGCCAAGAAATACTCCAAGGTTGGCATATTTTAGGGTTTGGGTTAATGTTTCATGTTGTTGTGGTCGATTATGTTTTATTTATTTTTCTATATGTGAATAATATTATAAAATGATAATGGTTATATAAAGATCCGTTTAACCTTTGTTACAAATAGAAGTTATGAGTTAATTATCAAATTCAAGACACTATCGCTAAGGATGGATTCAAGATGTAGAAATCAAGAAAACACGAGTGCGTAATGCTTAAAATAGGCACATGTTTTCTTCTGGTACATTAAAGATTACTAGTATTCACTTATTGACAAGAAGAACTCAACATAACTGAATTTGTTTTTTTCTTTTGGTAATAATATTGTTTTAACCAGAAAATAAACCCAAAGTTTGTGGAATCAATTTTGCATATAATTGGAAAAGACTGCTCTGATACTGTGTATCTATGGTTTGTTTTGCTAAGAATATACAAGATATAAAGCTATTTACGATAACAGGTGTCTTCTTATATACAGAACTAACAAAACAATGAAATAACTCTTACAAAGGAATTAAAAAAAGCTCCACCTCTAAATTGACAGTGAGGACCGGTAAACAACGAAACTTTAAGACAAAAGAGATGATTTCAATTTTTCCATTGTGAACATTCCATCCATATGTAACAACATTCAAGCAGCACCTGCATATCGAGTATATAACCTGCATATCGAGTATATATCTCTCAGTTGATCCTATATTACAGAACATGTTGTTCCTATCATGATTTCCATGATAGAGGGTTGCTGCTAAAAAGGGTTCCTATTGGTTAAGTTGAAGTCATCAAATTGTTAAGGCCGCCACCAGGACATGGTTAACTGTTACTGAATATCTGACCATAAATTACCACTAATATGTTCCACTTGTAAGCACTTCCTTGTCCTTTTCTTATTCATGACTCAACACCGAGGTTGTAACTAGAGTACCACGACGGGTACCACTAGTGGCGCAGGAATTGCTACCATTCCGGAGCACCTCAGTTCACCACGGTTTTCAATGGGGCTCGTGTTGCTCGAGCTTTAGTTTTCTGCGTAGTGTTTTGTAGGTCGTTGTTTGTCCTTTCGTTCGTTCTCATTTGGTCATTTTGTTGTCTGCCCTTTTTCGATTTACGATTTACGGATTCTGATTTCCCCTCTGATATCTTCAAACTCTTTAACATATTTATCTTTAAGGAACAATTCACGATGACTATTTACTACTTATATAAAAGCCTACGCTGATTTACATCCGAACACAGCATATGTAATATATAATTTAACTATATAATAAAACAGATAGTATTAAAAGCAGATCAATTGATAGACATGCCAAATATTAATTTTATATTAGATTTAGCATATCATTAATCATGGTCTGTAAAATACAATAAATATAGCATGTAAAAGTCAATTAGGGTGGTTTATTTCTGTTCATCAATGATAATACGACAAGTTCATATAGATGTAGGACCAAATCACAGAGAGCAAAGATTTCCATGCATGGTCTTGAAAACAAATCTAAATCTAATTTTTACTTAAGAATTGTCGCGGTTAAAGCTAAGGAATGTCCTTCTGAAAAATAAGAATGAATACATGTATTTCCCAGATACTTGTTTATTTAAAAAACCACAAGCAGGACCGTAATCCAGTGCACCCAGTAAGTCTCCCCTACAGTTTTGTCATATATTACAACAGTTTGAACCGCAAGATCATCTTCTCTGCTTTAAAAATGAGAAGGTTAAATCACTTTGATCATCAACTCTACTTCTGTACGCGCTTACTGTACAAACTCTCAAATATCCTCCATCAAAACTTTTGATTTTTCAACTCTATATACCACCCTACCGCATGACAAATTAAAAACCCGCTTAAAAGAAACAATCTACAAAGCTTTCAGTCATAGAAACGATGGCTCAAAATTTGTTGTGTTAGGTTACAATTCCACATATTTTTCTAACAAAATTCAAAAAGGTAAAACATGCTACTCCGAGGAACAAGTGATCAGTATGCTGGAATTCCTCATCGATAACATATTTGTCTCCTTTGGAGGTACATGTACACTGTTTCAGCAGGTCGTCGGCATACCAATGGGTACGAATTGTGCCCCTCTTCTAGCCGATTTATTTTTATACTCATATGAGTCGGAGTTTCTTCAAAAACTTGTTAAAGATAAGAAGATTCATGAAGCTAGAGCCTTTAATTTCACATACAGGTATATTGATGACGTTTTATCTATCAATAATTCTAGATTTGCAGAATTTCTTCCATGGATATATCCTTCAGAGCTGGAAATTAAAGAGACCACAGATACAGCTTCATCAGCATCATTTTTGGACTTATACCTCGAATTTGACGAGAGTGGTCAACTCAGTACTAAAATTTATGATAAACGAGACGACTTCAATTTTAAAATCATAAATTTTCCTAATATGTGCAGCAATATACCAGCTTCTCCTGCATATGGTGTTTACATCTCGCAATTGATTCGCTATGCAAGAGCCAGTAGCAATTATTCTGATTTCTTGAAGCGTCATCTGTGTCTGAAAAACAGGCTACGGGACCAGGGCTATAAAAAGATTCGCCTTATTCGATCTCTTAAAATGTTTATATTCCGATATCAAGATTTTGTCGAAATATATTCTGTCTCTGCAGATACAATAGTAAAAGATACATTTTCATATAGCGAAAATGTATAAAGATAAGGATTTGGTATACGTGGTTTACAATGTCAAAAATATTTTTTGTGAATGTGTGACGTAAAAATGCTTTTGACATTCACAGTCGTAATTAAAATACTTCAAAGGACTCATAGTTGATGGTGATGGTTCACGAGATATATTAGATACTGAGTTTGATACTATTTGACTGCTATTTTGCCTGTTTTTTTTCCAGTATTGTTGTAAATGCTGTTTTAGTGACAACGGGAACCTTTGAACCGTAATGGAAGCGAGAGGTTGGCGCCGTAAAATCTGATTCAATCCACCATTTCTTTAGAAATGCCTGTACCAAGTCAGGACCATTGCGGTTTTCCAGTTTCCCGGTTGTTGACTGATTTTGTCTGTTTATTGATTTATGAGTTTTGAATTTCCCTTTGGAAGATTGCTCTGTGTTCGGTAATTTTGTTATTACCCTTATTTAAGCCATAGGAGACTGAACTTCTTATTATTAATTTTCCGCGTTAACAGCAATATCACGGCCACCAGACGAATTGAAGTTTTTCCCATTTCCGCATTATTTACCTACATGATTGCCTAAGTATGGTAATCAGTGTAACGTTTATGCTGTAATCTTTCAAATGCAAACCATTATCTAAAGTAGTATGTAGCCTCTGTGAGACCGAAAGACATGCAATTAAAAAGAAAGGATATGGGTGTTAACTTACATGAGAGACTATCCAACAATACACTTAAACACAAATTACAGTAAAGGAACAATTTGTAGTAAGAAAGGATATAGGTGTTAATTTACATGAGAGACTATCCAACAATACACTTAAACACAAATTACAGTAAAGGAACAATTTGTAGTAAGAAAGGATATCGGTGTTAACTTACATGAGAGACTATCCAACAATACACTTAAACACAAATTACAGTAAAGGAACCGTTTGTAGTAAGAAAGGATATGAGTGTTAACTTACATGAGAGACCATCCAACAATACACTTAAACACAAATTACAGTAAAGGAACAGTTTGTAGTAAGAAAGGATATGGGTGTTAACTTACATGAGAGACTATCCAACAATACACTTAAACACAAATTACAGTAAAGGAACAGTTTGTAGTAAGAAAGGATATGGGTGTTAACTTACATGAGAGACTATACAACAATACACTTAAACACAAATTATAGTAAAGGAACCGTTTGTAGTAAGAAAGGATATGGATGTTAA
>MJUT01047416.1:202446-279711 GCA_002080005.1 Gigantidas platifrons
GTTTGTAGTAAGAAAGGATATGGGTGTTAACTTGCATGAGAGACTATACAACAATACACTTAAACACAAATTATAGTAAAGGAACCGTTTGTAGTAAGAAAGGATATGGATGTTAACTTACATGAGAGACTATCCAACAATACACTTAAACACAAATTACAGTAAAGGAACAGCGCTTTTATTGCTTTTATGGGTTGTCATTTTAAAATCCATACCAACTGGTTTATTTGTAGATTACGAGTCTAAGTTTTTTTTATTCAAGTTAGGTAATAGGATTCTAAATTCGAACAGACAATTAAAAAGTTATTTATTCAACATTATATTACCAACAGAACACACCCATTGGACGATCAAATCGTGGAAATAAGATTGAAAGTCAAAATCCAGAAATTACCAAATTTTTTAAATGATAAGCCAATGAACAAAATAAAAGTTTAATGCATTCAAGCACATTAATATTAGATACGTTTTACTGGAACATACAATTAATGTAGATTATATTAAAGTTTAGATTGTGAGCATATTATAAAAAGCTCGCCTAGAGCGCGGTAGATAGTGGGTTCGCGCCCCGGTCTTGACAAACCAAAAACTATTTGTTGTTTCTCTGATTAGCACGCGGCAAAGACTGGTTGTATCGGAATCAGAATAATATGTCCGAGTGGAACGACATGTATACCTGCGGACTGTTGTTTCAGTGAGCTAGCACTATGAAAATCCAACTCGGGTTTTTTGTCTAGTACAAAGCAGACACAATCATCATCATCGTCTCATTGGCGTTGAACAATAATCATAGTATCAAAAGGTTTAACGAGGGGGTCACCATATTGATTGATAGCAATATATGAAATAACTAATTTAATAGCATTTTGTCACTCGAGCCTTCCGTCGATAACTTAAACACTACGTGTACAGCCAACAACGAATCGTTGAACATCAGGTATTACAACGTATGAAAATAAAATATAGTTATATTGATGATCAATTTGGTATAATCTGTTTTGATGTACGTGATTGGTCAGTTTGATTAGTTTTGTTAAGAATGTACACGATACAGAGATATTTACGATGACATGTGTCTTGCTATATACAGAACTAACAAAACAATGACATACATCTTACATCCGGTTTTTAGTATGTTTTGTTGATCAATGTTTGTCTACTTTTTTCTTTTGGCCATTGTGTTGTCTGTTCTTCTTCGATATACGGATTCTGATTACCCTTTTGGTATCTTCAAACTCTTCTTACAAATGAATTTAAGTGCTACAAATTTATCTGGAACGAACATTTAGTGAGTGAGTGCTTGTTCTTTACTGCCAACTCAGGAAATTTTCAGCTATATGATGGCGACAACAGGGCAATGAGGTGACAATGATGTCCGTTTTGTCCTAGACCAACACGCTTAACTGTATTTTCATAGTGCTAGCTCACTGACACAACAGTCCATGGATACACGCTGTCGCCCCACTCGGACACATTCGAGGCTCGAACCCACGATCTACCGCACTCGAAACGAGTACGATAACCACTACACCACCGATGGGGTTCTCGAAAGAACAATGCAAGTTGACTATAGAATATCTATATTGAAGCATATACTGGTTTACATCCAAACACATGTAATATCTAATTTAACTACCTAATAAAACTGGTCAAATTGAAACAGATCAATTGATAGAGACATGCCAGTTATCAAATTTATATTAGATTTAGCATATCATTAATCATGGTCTGTTCAATACAATAAATATAGCATGTAAAAGTAAATTAGAGCGACGATTTATTTCTGTTCGTAAATGGTAATACGAGTTCGTATGGATGTAGGATCAAACCACAGATCGCAAAGATTTCCATGCATGACGTTGACAGCCAATCTAAATCAAAATTTTACTCAAGAATTTTCTTCTTTGTTAAAGGAATTGCTTTGTAAGAAAACTAAAAATAAATATATGTATTTCCCAGACACTTGTTCATTAACAAAAACTACAAGCGAGATCTTAATCCAGTGCACCCAGTACATTTCCCCAACAGTTTTGTCATAAATTACAAAATCTTGAACTACAAGATCATCTTCTCTGCTTTACATCTGAGAAGGTTAAATCACTTTTTATCATCGCCTTTACTTCTGTACATCCTTACTGTACAAACTCTAACATTACACCAGATTTTGTCCAATTTTAAATTATTAACTGTTCCCATTACATGTAGTAGCAATATCGCGGCCACCAGACTAATTGAAGATTTTCCCATTTCCGCATTATTTACTTACATGACTGCCTTGGCATGGTAATCAGTGTAACGTTTATGATGCAATCCTTCAAATGCAAACGTTATTTTATTTAAAGTCGTAAGTAGCCTCTGTGACAGTGATAGACATGCAATTAAAAAGAAAGGGTATGATTGTTTATTAACACGTGAGACTATCCAACATTACAATCGACACAAATTAAAGTAAAGTAACCGGCACTTTTAACTGCTTTTATGGGTTGTTATTTTAAAATCCACACCAATTGGTTTATTTGTAAACTACGAATTTGCGATTTTCTTCAAGTTACTTTTAGATTGTTAAATTCGGTCAGACAATTCAAAACTTATTTACTTAACTTTATCTTTCCAATGGAATACACTCACTCACTTGAAGAGATCAAATCGTGGTAAAAGATTGAAAATCAAGATCCAGAAATTACCCAAATTTTGTAACTGGTCGGCAAATGAACAAAACAATAGTATAATACACTCAAGCACATTAATATTAGATACGTTTTGCTGGAGCATGCAATGAATGTAGATTATTTTAAAAGTTTATATTGTGAGCATATTATGAAAAAAAAAACTTTAAAAGGGAGAAGCCACGATTTTGATTGATAGCGATATTAAAAATAAGTAATATAATAATCGATTCCACATTTGACATTTTGTTACTTGAGCCTTCCGTCGATACCTCAAAAACTATGTGTACAACTGGCGTCCAATCGTTAAGAACTATATGTATAACTGGCGTCCAATCGTTAAAAAACTATGTATACAACTGTCGTCCAATCGTTAAAATCTATGTATACAACTGACGTCCAATCGTTAAAATCTTATGTATACAACTGGCGTCCAATCGTTAAGAACTATGTGTACAACTGGCGTCCAATCGTTAAAATATATGTGTACAACTGACGTCCAATCGTTAAGAACTATGTGTACAACTGGCGTCCAATCGTTAAAATATATGTGTACAACTGACGTCAAATCGTTAAGAACTATGTGTACAACTGGCGTCCAATCTTTAAGAACTATGTGTACAACTGGCGTCCAATCGTTAAAAACTTATGTATACAACTGACGTCCAATCGTTAAGAACTATGTGTACAACTGGCGTCCAATCGTTAAAATATATGTGCACAACTGACGTCAAATCGTTAAGAACCATATGTACAACTGGCGTCCAATCTTTAAGAACTATATGTACAACTGGCGTCCAATCGTTAAGAACTATGTGTACAACTGGCGTCCAATCGCTAAGAACTTATGTGTACAACTGGCGTCCAATCTTTAAGAACTATGTGTACAACTGGCGTCCAATCTTTAAGAACTATGTGTACAACTGGTGTTCAATCGCTAAGAACTATGTGTACAACTGGCGTTCAATCGTTAAGAACTATTGTACAACTGACGTCCAATCGTTAAGAACTATGTGTACAACTGGCGTCCAATCGTTAAAAACTATGTGTACAACTGGCGTCCAATCGCTAACAAGATGAACTGTGAATTAATTCTCACTTATGATACCCCCGCTGTTCGGCAAACAGGAAGTAGGAATCTGATGGGTCAAACAACGCTTCCCACGATATGGGGTACCTATATGAAGCTTGTGACCAAATATCAGGTTTCTGCCATCAATAGTTGCTGAGAAAAATGAGCATATATGTTCAATGTGTATAAAAATCAACAAAGTTGACAAACAGGAAGTAGGAATCTGATGGGTCCAAAAACGCTTCCCACGATATGGGGTACCTATATGAAGCTTGTGACCAAATATCAGATTTCTGCCATCAATGGTTGCTGAGAAAAATGGGACGAAAAATAGGCATATATATGTTCAATGTGTATAAAAGCCAACTAAGTCGGCAAACAGGAAGTAGGAATCTGACGGGTCAAAAATCGCTTTCCACAATATGGGGTACCTATATAAAGCTTGT
Source organism: Gigantidas platifrons (assembly GCA_002080005.1). Classification (NCBI taxonomy): domain Eukaryota; kingdom Metazoa; phylum Mollusca; class Bivalvia; order Mytilida; family Modiolidae; genus Gigantidas; species Gigantidas platifrons. Next base: position 206,631 of record MJUT01047416.1, read on the forward strand.
GACCAAATATCAGATTTCTGCCATCAATAGTTGCTGAGAAAAATGTGCATATATGTTCAATGTAAATAAAAACCAACTAAGTCGGCAAACAGGAATCTGACGGGTCCAAAAACGCTTCCCACAATATGGCATACCTATATGAAGCTTGTGACCAAATATCAGATTTCTGCCATCAATAGTTGCTGAGAAAAATGTGACGAAAAATATCTTGGGACGGACTGACGGAAGGACGGACAGAGGTAAAACAGTATATCCCCTCCCCCTCCGTGGAGCACGGGTATAAAACCTATGTGTACAACTGGCGTCCAATCGTTAAGAACTATGTGTACAAATGGCGTCCAATCGTTAAGAACTATGTGTACAAATGGCGTCCAATCGTTAAGAACTATCTGTACAACTGGTGTTCAATCGTTAAAACTATGTGTACAACAGGCGTCCAATCGTTGAACATCATATATTACAAGTATGAAAATCCGGAAGCTATATAGATGACCAATTTAGTAAACTTTGTTTCGATGTATGTGATTGGTTAATTTCTCTGGTACGCAGGAACTGAAAGCAAGCCTTGTAAACTTGTTGGCAGTTAAATAGCTATAGGTCCATTAAGGGAAACATGTACAACAGAATTACAATGAAAATATGACTTAGAATATCTTCGGACCGTCATAGCCGTATTTGCATGGTGGTTGGATTTACATCTACGTATGCAATCAATTCAACTCACCGCTAAAGTTGTGAATTCGATACAATATGGTGTGTTAAAATTTGTCTGCGACGTGCGGCAGATCGGTGGTTTACATCGGTTATTGTAATATAGTTGAATGGCGCTCAACACCCGTATCCCTAACACAACAACAGCTTTACCTAACTTAATTTGAAGGAATGGTATATTATTCATTGGGTATGATGTAGAAAACTTATGTATAGACTTTGAAAGGGGTTTGTGTCTTAGTTTGTGTCTGTAAGACACATACAATGCCCCCGCGGTTATAATTGCAAAAGGGTAAACCAATGTTTTGCTTATTCAGCATCAAGCAGAAATGACTGAAATAAATGAATCTGTACCTAACAATGTGATGTTCGACTGATTGATTGATTGATTGATTGAATGGGGTTTAACGCCATTTTCAGCAGTATTTCAGCCGTATCGTGGCGATCAGTTTTAGTGGCGGAGGAAGCCGGAGGGACCCGCAAGTATAAGGAGCGTTTTTTACAAGTTAACAGGTTTCAGTGGCTAAGTTAATATAAGCATAATTTTGTAAAAAAAATTGTTGAAAGTCAAAATCCATCAAATATGCACACCTTCAGTGTAGGTACTAACTGTCTACAAAATATAAAAGGTCTAGCTAAAAAAATGTAGGAGTTAGCCAGACAAACCATATATCCTATATAGATTTAGCAAAATCTGTCCATGTTCATGCATCCATAATTTTGTAAAAAATTGTTGAAAGTCAAAATCCATAAAATATGCACACCTTCAATGTAAGTACTAACTGTCAACAAAATATAAAAGGTCTAGCTCAAAAACTGTAGGAGGAGTTAGCTGGACAAACCATATATCCTATATGGGGGCATAAATGAAAAGTCCAAGTACCTGTCATTTTGAGAATATTTAATAAAAATCAAAATTCTGTGCACATGCACACCTCCATTATGTGTATAAACATCCTACAAAATATTAAAGCTGTAGCTCCAAAACTGTAGGAGGAGTTAGCGGGACAAACCATGTTCCCTTTATGCAGCTAGTACGAACAAAATGACTTAAGTCCAAGTACCTGTCATTTTGAGAATATTTGATGAAAATCAAAATCCTATGCACATGCACACCTCTATTATGTGTATAAATATCCTACAAAATATTAAAGCTGTAACTCCAAAACTGTAGGAGGAGTTAGCGGGATAGACCATGTTCCCTTTATGCAGCTAGTACGAAAAAAATGACTAAGTCCAAGTACCTGTCATTTTTAGAATATTTGATGAAAATCAAAATCCTATGCACATGCACACCTCCATTATGTGTATAAACATCCTACAAAATATTAAAGCTGTAGCTCCAAAACTGTAGGAGAAGTTAGCGGGACAAACTATGAATACTATAGTGTGACGAACGGACGGACGGATAGGGGTAAAACAATATGCCCCCGACCAATAGTAGCGGGGGCATAAAAAAACAATAAAACACAATATGAGATACATTGTAGTCAGTTTAATTCGATGAAAATCCGATATAATCGATTTTAGTTGTATAGTAAATAAAACCTGTCTAAACTGAACTGTGAATAAACTGGAATCCTGTCTAAACCCGAACTTTAAATGAAGTAAGACATATTTGTTGATTTAACCTGTAGAAACTCTCTAATGCAAAAATATAAGTTGGTTCCAAGTAAGTTCGGTTTAGACAGGGTTCACTGTATTATATTATGAATTACTTGAGCTTGTTTTTCGAGTTAGCTTTATTGACAAATAAATACCCATTACATACATAGTGTGTTGGTACAAGACTTTGTATCAGGTCGAGCCTGTTGTGTGAACCAGTATCACTACGAGTCGCGGTAGCGACGAGTTGTAATGCGGTTAGTTCACGCAACAGGCCAGACCTGATATAAAGTCTTGTACCAACACACTATGTATGTAATAAGTTTATCTAACATTTCAATAAAAACGAATTTTAAACAAATAACAAGGGTTGAATTAAAATTTGTACAATATTCTGAGGGAGACTACATTTTGTGGATGATGTCACGTTCTTTTTGCCTTTACTGTGTTTTGTCTCATATGACGTCATGACAAAGGGGTTCGGCAGAGAACGTCTCGTGCAACGTCGCGCCATTCTTTTATCACCACAGTGTGGTGATACAACATCTTGTATCAGACAGACGACTTTCGTTAATTTCAAAGGAACACGTACATAATGTTAGATAAAATAAATTATCACATACTTGCTCAAGATATGTTTAATTTTGCATATGTCATAAATTCGAAATGCAACAAGTCATATCTCCAGGGGGTGTAATAACCTGATCCGTATTACATAGGGGATGTAATAATGTGTGCCGTATTACATGGGGGTGAGATATAGATTTTTCAAAATGGCGGCCGGAAATTTTGCATCAAATCGAGTACATTTTATTTAGTTTTTCACAATTATTTTGTCTTTCATTTTGGAAAAAAATATGTTTTCCTTCCAATATTCACGTTTTGTGGTCCGATCAGTTTTCGTTATTAATGTATCGTTGTTTACTTCCGTCGTCTGTTACTGTCAAAATGGATTACGAAGCAACTGGAAAATTCTCGTTATGCAAGGAATGATGACACTCCTTTATGAACCAAAAATTGAATCATCTTGTGTTGTATTAAAAGTGTAACTGTATAAGGATTATGACTCTAAATACATATAATAAAAACGTAGATATGACATGACATTGCATCACAATCAGCTCTCACAAATATGAAGAAAGACGCATTGACTTAAATAATCTGTCAGCAAAAACTATCATTGCATTTTGTTTCGAAAAAAAAATGAATGAATTCAGTTGTATTTAACTTGTATATATTCTCAAAATGTTTTTATCATAGAAAATTATTTTGAAATTATAGAGTGAAAATACATTAAATTATGTTTTATTGATACATAAATTATCAAAATCGGACATGAAATATATAGGGAATATTGGAATCGTACGAATACTTTTGTCCGCAGTCTGTATATGATAAATAGGTTATGATATGGAATTTTTCATATTACATGCCATATCAACCCTCGACCCATATTAGCCCTCGGGCCTTCGGCCCTTGGGCTAATATGGAGGTCTCGGGTTGATATGACATGTAATATGAAAAATGCCATATAATAATCTATAAATATTGCTTGTAAACAACGATACAAAAAATGTAACTACAGGATGAATTACCCACTAATGTATTATGACAGTCGATGACTTGCTTACGGTTTTGACAAAAACGGCAATCGTCAAGTTACCTTAAGGATGTAATCACCCAAAGGCTTTCGATCAAAACAAAGCAAGTTTCGGTATGTCCCAAATATTTATTCAATTATTTTATATATTATATTTCCAGACTAATTATGATCCTAATTTTTTGTCAAAATCTATGACGTGACCTAGACATTGATGTTATTACCGTTTCAAAAATCTTTGAACTCCGACCTAAATTGCTTTGTTCATTTTTCATCATTACAGGTTTCCTACTTCTATTTTTATATAAACCACGAGGATAGCGATCTTGTTTTAGCGTTAAATTAGCACCATGTCTGTGTTGTTGTTTTTCTGTTTTGACAAATACTGATTACTGCTAAGTTTTCGTAAGGTGTTAGCTATTTGTGGATGAATTTACGATTATGGTTTTTCATTTTTTTTTTATGAATATCGGAGTCGAATAAAATTTGGACGGAGCAATAGACCCTTTGAAGTTATCAGCTCGTTTCGGTCAAACATGATGCACTTCTGTCATTAGTCGCGAACATCTTCATACGTTCTGCTGCTCTGAGGATGTCACATTTTTACTCTTCTGGGAGAAGAAGAAAATATTCCAAACCTTATGACGATATGCGATATGTCAAAATTTGAAAGTTTGGCATTAATATTCTTATGAGCACGAGGTCTTTAAAAACATAACAAAATTGGAAATATGTTAGTAACAACTATGAGAGACAATGCGGGAGATTGGTAATTTAAAGGTATACATGCTGTCAAAATTGATTTTTTTGTTTATATTAAAAGTTGCCAATATTCGATGTTTTATACTAATAAAATGTCCTGAACAAGAAACCAGGTTTAAAAAATATGTTATAATGTCGTAATTAGTGAAAAGAATTCGAATGTCTGTCAGTGGAATCGCCATTAACACACCTAATTATAAGTCGGTTTATTTTCCGAAGTTTGTCGAATACTAATAACTGCTATAAATAACCAGAAAGCATGTTCTTCTGTATATTGTTTGTAAATTCGTTAGAATTAATATAATTTAAGAAATATATCTATGAAATTGGATCCAGGGGTAATTAGCTAATATTATATAATGGTATTTATTAAGAATGACTCTTAAAATCGGAAATACATGATGAAATCAATAAAAACAAACCCAAACTCTTCAAAGGGGTCCGATAAAGGGAAAATTGTAAACAAATTGTACTGCATATTATTCACAACACTTGAGTTGTCTTGATTATATTTTTTTCGAAAAAGACAGACATGAAGTTCATTATTTTAGTTTCCAATTCAAAAGAGATATCACCTACCGTTTTTTTCCTGAAAAAAGAATATTTAAAAACTAAGATGCAATTCTATACTGTCAAAATATGATTCGGCCGAAAAAGATACTAAATTATGCTTCCGTGTTGAAAAATGGAGTAGGTCGGTACAACATTTGTTACACAAAGCTTGCTGAATCCTCCTTTTTGTGTGGTTTTCGTGTAGAATCCGTCAATGTTTTGGTTTGTATCATGTGGCTTTTTTTTAAACAACAATTTCGCGCATGCGCAAACGCTTTACCGAATGAGGTCACTGTGTAGGTCATTTGAATGTATGAATATCGTGTGGGTAAGCATTGAATGCTTTACTGGATGCAAGAGAATTAAACATCGACGTATTTCCTTCGTTCTAGGCTATTTACGTATGATATTATGAAAAATTTCAACTGCAATTAGTATAAAACATCGAATATTGACAACTTTTAATATAAAAAAAATATATTCAATTTTGACAGAATGTATGCCTTTAAGTAATTAGTGATAAGAATAATTTTGCTATAAATCATAATTGATACTATTTTATTGTATGGGTGTGAAATTTGGGGGTTTGGTAAAAACGATATTATCGAGAGGGTCCATTTAAAATTTTGTAAACTTTTATTACGTCTAAAAGTATCGACACCTAATTTTATGGTATATGGAGAATTGGGTAGATATCCACTAGAAATTGATATTAAAGTAAGAATGATTTCATATTGGTGTAAACTTATACAAGGGAAACAGTCAAAATTATCTACTATTGCATACAAACTGTTATATGTTAAAAATGTTCAAAATTGTAAAATTTCTGCCTGGATAAATAACATTCATAAAATCATAAATGACAGTGGAATGTCGTATATATGGACTTTGCAAAATTGTATATCTGAAAAATGGTTAAAATTAGTAATTAAAAACAATTTAATTGATCAGTTTAAGCAAATATGGAACTCATCCATCGAAACATCTTCAAAGGGGGGTAATTATAAATTGTTTAAAAGGGAATTAAAATTCGAGAATTCCTTAGACATTTTAGAAGATAAGGACAAATTTACATTGTGTAGATTTAGAACTACGAACCACAGACTACCGGTAGAAGTGGGGAGATGGAACAATATTATTAGAGAAAACAGGTTCTGTCATATATGTTCAAGAAGAGAATTGGGAGACGAGTACCACTATATTTTTGAATGTTCTGAATTTATTAATGAAAGAAAACTTTATTTTGATTTTGTCCATATAAATAGACATAATATCATTAAATATAATACCCTGATGTCTTCTATGTCTATATATACTTTAAGTAAACTCTATAAATTTATCAGAATAGTAAATAAGAGGATATGTTCTCTAGGTTGATCCACTTCTTTTCACAATTCAATATTTGTTTAATTATGTATTACATTTATTTATTTCTTATGTATATTGTGTAAATTGTACATGTCATCTCTGTACCTCTGTAAATTGGTTATGAGAAAATAAAGATATATATACTAAAGTTTAATTCGTAGGTAAAAACAACATGTAGTGTCAAATTATTCTGGAAATTTTTTTTTTTATATTTTGTTGTTCTTGAAATTATTCAAATACAATTAAATAAAACCAGCTGTGATCTGTATTATAATTAATAGTATGTTGATAACTAAATAGACATGTTATTTAGACAAGGCATGATACATACGTTATTAGTCTCAGTTAGCGCATACCACCGCAGTACAAGTAGTGGTTGTTGGAATGTAGACTTGAAACAGACACCTTACCTCATAATACTTTACATTAAGAAAAGAAATTTAAAACAATTCAATTCAATATTTTATTAGCGTCTCACCTTATGCATACATACATAAAATAAAAAATAATAAAATTAAACATGTTATATATATATATAGATATATATATATACACACAAGCCAATCAATACAGACTTACGAGAGACGATAAGACATCATACATCAAATATAAATACATAAATAAAAAATATTATTTACAATATAAAACTTCATTGCGTTTTTTTAAGATAAAATTACAGGTTTTGGCAACTGTTCTAAAAACATTTTGATTCGAAAATAAATATACCATTTTCTGACAATCTGACAAATTCATAAAATTTCTGTTAACTTTTAAAATTTCAGTAAAAAGATTTTTTCTAAAATAAGAATAAACAGGACAATGTAAAATAACATGGATTTCATCTTCAATTAAATTTGGACAGTTAAAACAACATCTTTCTTCAAGTTTGACATTTTCATATCGGCCAGTTTCCAATCTTATAGGAGCCACCCCACATCTAAATTTCGCAAAAGCATTACGGTCATTAAAAGGCACTAACATTTTACAATAATTTTCAACACCATACTCAGACTTAAAAAGCTTATACGTTCTTAATTTATTTCGCCCGTTTCCTGTCATGGAAGCGACGGCATTCACATTTATATGCCAACTTTCGGTATATTTTAAAAACATTTTTGACATTAACAGGTCATTTAAAATACGTTTATCTATATCTCTACTTAAATTACAATAATCTGCCAGGTCTAAATCAGTAAAATGTTTTCTAACTACAAAGTTCCAATTTCTAACTCGTTTACTTTTCAAACTAACATCGTCGGCCCCAGCAAAAATTGTTCTGTTCATTCTATTCTGTTCCATATTAATGAATTTGCACCATTGGCTACTTTTAATTTTCCATTGTGTGTGGTAAATTGGGATCCAACCCATGTCACCCACGACGGCTGCGTTGGGAGTATATCTACCAACACCAAGAAAAAAACGACAGGCCCGCAATTGAATAGCATTAATATATGAATAACTTTTATAACCCCATATTGCCGCACCATATTCTATAATAGGACTTACAAGAGAATCAAACAGTTTCTTAAACACATCATATGAAACACCGCCAATTGTCTTGCATTTCGCCATTACTAAGCCTAGGGCTCTATTAGCAGACTTGGCAACAATCTTAGCCGTTAAGTTAAAGTCAAGAAATTCATTTAAATTCAAACCTAAATATGTATTATCATTTTTTAACTCAATATTCATATCACCACATTTAAAGATGTATTTTGAACGTTCCATTGAGAGCAATCTAAAATGTACAACATTGCTTTTACCAGCATTTATAGTCATGTTATTATTATTACACCATGTATACAACCCATCTAACAGATTTGGTAGGTCACTTTCAGTGTTGGCCAATAATACAATGTCATCTGCATATAGCAATATACAGGCCTTTTCTCCACCAATATCTATACCCAAGTCAAAAGATTTCAAGTAAACTGTCAATTCATTTATGAAAATATTAAATAAAAGGGGTGATATCCTTGTCTTAAACCACAATTCACCGAAAACCAGTCAGTATTAAAGCTATTGATTCTCACTGAACATTTAACACCATTATACAAAGATTTAATAGCAAGACACATTTTTTATCAACTCCTAAAGAGGTAAGTTTTCCCCATAACAAATTTCTATCAATTGTATCATATGCCTTTTTAAAATCGATAAATGCACAAAATGTAGATTTACGTAGTTTTTTACGAACATCAATTATAGCTCGAGATGTTATTTGGTCTATTGTACTTCTACCTTTGCGAAAACCATTTTGTTCATCAGCCAGACCCTTATTATCATCTATCCATTGACTTAACCTTCCATTTAATAATTTACAGTAAAGTTTATAAGCCGCAGGTGCTAAAGCTATCCCCCTATATAACGAAGTGGGTATCTATTATCAGACATATTACTTATGGGAATTTGGATTAATAATAATACTGTTCCAAACATCAGGAACAAACAATGATGGTGAGAAATTCCACCAATATTAACAAAACGAACAATCAGCTCCTATCTAAGCTCACTGAAAACACACGCATACACATGACAGACCACGATATATTACGTTGGAAATCACGGTCTTGGCTTCGGACAGGCACACATATGTGGCGGGTTTAAACCGGTTAATTGGATCTCGACCCTGCCATATTGCTAATTGGATCTCAAAACGGCAATACATATATAATCAAGGGATAAAAAGCCTGCACACCCTCGCTTCCGCTCACATACTAACAAGTATAAGAAAATTCAAATGTTCACTGACCAGTTATCTTTACTAACACATATTTATTCATTGCACGTGGCTAGTAAATATAACTCGTCAGTCTGTCAAGATTTCAACTTTCATAGCAACAACTTACCTAAACAGATTATTAATACGAAAGGAACTTTTAGCAAGTCAAACATTTCTGATTCTATATCCAATACACCATTCTTAACCTGTGACAAGTAACACTTCCTTAAATAGCAGCATCACAACCCTCACCTTTTATACAGGTATTTATTAGATTCATGTATATGAAAGCTCTCTCTCTCCGTCTCTCCCGTCATGTATATAACTGAAATACTGATCTTATTAAATGTAACGATCATTAATCAAATCAATCAATACTAATTTATAGGAATTGTTCTGCCTTAATTGATACTAATTCAAAGACGGATCAATTGTGATTTTGTTTATCATTCTTACCCTTGTCAATTTGAACGTATCATCGTAATAGAATGTCTAAGTCGATGACTTTCTGGTACATAGTATGTTATTTGATTTGACAGACTTGGGAGTATTCCCTTGTAACAGAATAATCAAAGCAATTATGACCAGCAGAAAAAAATGTATGTACTTTATAGTCAATCAAGACGCCCACAAGCAATTAAAAGATACTAATACATGATTGATAACATTAGATGAAATATTATATAATAATCTTATAATATAAAAATAATTATCATAATTGGTAAAATATCACTTCATTGTACATATTTATATAATAGCTACTTATTTAAAGGGGAACATATCAAGATTTTTGGACTGACCATGTGCCAGCATAAGGATTTAAATGTCAGTCTATTGCATGGTCCTTGGACAATTTAAAATATAGGAATATTGCATGAATAATGGTGAATATTGTCCCGAGCAGTATATCATATTGCACGAGCTTGCGATATATTGCGACGGACAATATTAACCAATATTCCTGCAATAACCCTTTTATTATATAGTAATAAATATTGTGTATTTTATTTATATTTAAGTGGAATATTGAACTACTTCAAATATTCATAATTTATTTGATTTTGATTTTGGTGTTTAACGCCACTTTCAATAATAGTACAGCTATATCATGGCAACCAGTTTTAGTGGTGGAGGAAGCCACCGACCATGGGCAAGCAACTGGTAAACTTTATCACTTGCGGTTGTATTCATAATTGAACTAGTGCAATATACATATAACGTGCAAATACAAGGATATATTGCACGATTATTTTCCATCGAAATTAATAGTAAAATATTTATTACTAATTAATAAATCTTAATACAACACTCTTATTAAGTAACTATTGTTTTATTGCATTCAATACATTAAACTTTTAACGAACATTATATCGATTTAAAAATCGGATTTTGGTTTTAAGATTTGCAGGAATCACCCTTCGCATAAAAAATGAAGAGGAGACAATAATGTGTTTTAATATTTACTATTTGGTAATACAAAACTGAGTTCATAGTGTTTCTTTAACATATGATAATATTAATAATGTCATTTAAATACATGCATATAGTTTGGATGTTACCCTACTAATTTTTTTGTTGTCTGTCCCAAGCATCAACCTCTTGTTTTAATTGTTTTTGTTTTCTGTTTTTTTTTCTTCTTTCTTGATGTGATGAAACAAAACCATGTTTATCATATAACTATTAAGGCACGTTAAAATAGCAAACCTTGGCTACATTTAACAACACAAGTTTTTATTAAATATATTCCGAAAGGTTCATGAAAACGTATTTAAAAGATAACAAAAGTACGTAATATGCTAATATTTAATCGTCATTTAATTTAAATTTGCTGACATAAAAGTTGAATGCTCCACCAGAAACATTGAATATTTGAATATTTGGCGCCATAGTGTTTGTTGATTCTGTGGAATAATTATTTTCCACATTCACTTTAGAAGATAAGTCACTCAAAATTATCGACCTCGTGAGCAAGTAAATACGATATCATCAAGAAAGTCAATGTCCGTAGACTTTGAACATGTTGCAGTGGTTGTCAATTGACGTTCAGAAACTGCAATAGGTTTCCACAAACATTGTCAACATTTGCTGATATATTAGTCAAGCTTAATGGATCAGATAAAGCTTTTGACATTCTCCTGTTTGTGGCATTGATACATTAGTGTAGCTCTCAACCCTTTGAATGCACATATGTGTTGATGCACTTCTAATTTGTAGGTCATTGTACCGTGCATCTCTTAAACAAGTAATTGGGGTGGTAGTATTCAGTGATTTTTGTAGTTTAGTTTAAGCATATATTATTTGCTCAAATATGCAAAAAGGATAAGATACAAGTTAAACAATCTTATGAAGTCTTCTCCTATATACAATAAGTTACAACATTATTTGATAGAGCATGCATGCATATGAATATTTCTTACATTAATATATGTAAATTGAAGAACAGAGAACGAAGAAAGGAATGAGAGAGAGAGAGAGCTGTGGTGATGGTGTGTGTGGTTGTTCATTTGGTGATGTTTGTATATGTGAGAGAAGACAGCTATTCTTGATAAGTTTTACGTTAATTCTATTAGGCTGTACTTTTTCGTAATGGCCTAGCTTCATACCACACATCATCGTAAGAAATAGTGTTTTCTCTGTGTCGTTGAGTTGAAATAAAGCATCACATTTTAGATTCAACTTTCCAATATACAACTAAAAAACGTTTCTGGACATGAGATACTGTCTTTGATTTAAAATATCATTTTTCCAGTTGAATCATCCTAATAATGTCTGTTATTTTATGGCGACTTTCGAATTTTTTTCCTTATGTATTTACATGTGTATTTCCATTACCAAAAACACAACAACACACATTTGATAGAGTTTTGAGCCTGTGATTGTTTGTGACTTCACCACCATCTTGCTTAGCAAAGTCTTTGATAATTCTGGTAATCCTTCACGTCCTGAATTATAACGATAAATCATGATTTAAAACCAGACATTTCTTTGTAAGATAACATAATTTTTGTCACATCCAGAAACGTAGCTTTTTAAACGTATAACATCCTCTCCATGAATAACTGGCTTGCTAGTGATATTTCCAAGACCACTTCATTTTAGATCAATGCAGACTGCCTCGAACATAGCTTTACTCTCCGGCTGAAATCTCCTCCATTGATAACATTAAAATATCTTAAGGGCGGATCATTGTAATATCTGAAGAAAAAAAATAATACAAGTACAAGAATTGTCATTATTTTCCTTGTAACATTATCCAGTTTTCCTTTCAACTGTTTGATTGATTGTTGTACAGCGTCAACGTCAGCAATGCTTCACTTGTACAGAGTTGAGTAATTTTGCATCTAGGACATCGATTTATTATTGTTGTGCATAGAAAAAGAATTATGCATTGCTATTAATAAATTGTATCTAACAATATTGGAAGATACTAGGTATGGGTTGGTTTGTTAACATTTAGGAGTTGGTAGACTCACACTTGTGCTGGAACAGCAATCGTTTTGGTCATATAGTTATCTTGGTCAGCTTTCGTGCAAATAAAGCACTTTTTTTTGGTGCTATATTTATCTTGGTCAGCCTTCGTGCAATAAAGCACTTTGTTGAAGGATAAAGGTTCGTGATCGTATATGACCGCTAAATTGGCAGGCAAGAACAAATGTAAATCATGTGTTTATGGATTAGCAAATTAACTCTCTTAATTATTTATCGGATCTATTATCATGCAATATACAGCGACACATCAATCAACCTTAAATGTTCATTTCGCTTCGAAAAGAACTGCTTAATCGCCTAAGAAATATTTGAATGTAAAACGAAATACAGTAGGCTGGAAGCATGCATGTTAAACTATGCATATTGGACTGGAATCATGCATGAAAATGTTGACGGAATCTTTCAGTCTGGTATAACCATACTTGCATTAACTTGAAGGCATGAAGGGATAGCATTGATTGATGAGGCATCATCTTTGTGGTTATTCAAGTACAAAGGGGACGTTAAATTATATGAAAATGTTTAACTGTGGTTGTGTTTTAATTATCGTAAGTCGTAATAAGAGATAGTCTCGCCTTTTTAGAGACAAGTTTAATCTCCCGTAGATGGATTTTATTTCTCTTTTCATAGTGAATGCAGCTTTCTGGTGAAACAGTTCTAAAGGTTCAGAATATAGGTCACTAATACAACGATATCATGCTGTGAAGTGTGAGGTAACTATGGTAATTATGACAAATTGCTTCATGGGGTTTATCTTCTATAGATTCAATTTCATGTTAAATGAGTTCATATGCAATATGATCAAAGTTGATATTTTAGCGATTACCGTTTGTTCGAATAAGTAACTTCATTAGACACGTTGCAATAGTCATCTTGGTGAGAACAAGAATATTGTATGTCAAACAGACGCTAATAACATCACTGTTTTAAAAATAAATAGCTCTTCATCAGTCTTGTTTTACATAATATGCATTGAACAAAAACATGAGAAAACCAGATTTTGTTACTTATATATTTTTCCATAATTCTAGTATTTCAATGCAATTTCAATGTATTAATGTCTGCTCATAGTATAGCATATAAGGGTAATAACAAAATTACCGAACTCCGAACAATCTTCCAAAGGGAAAGTCAAAACTCATAAGTAGATAAACAGAAAAAAAATCAGTCAACAACCGGCAAACTGTGAAAACCGTAATGACCCTGACTTGGTACAGGCATTTCCAATGAAATGGTGTGTTGAATCAGATTTTAAGGCGCCAAACCTCCCGCTTTCATTACGGTTCAAAGGTTCCGGCTGTCACTATAACAGTTTTTATGACAATACTGGAACAAAATAGGTAAAATAGTAGTCAAGGTAGTACTAAATTCGGTTAGGAGGGTGGAACATATATCGTGAACCATCTCCATCAACAACCACGAGTCACCAGCATACATCGTATCTTTCACTAAGAATGGAGGTTTGGGCCCATTAAACTAATTTTAACCCGCCACTTTTTATTGAAGTGTCTATACCAAGCCAATAAGGTGTATTTGTTTATAAGCGGTATATATTTTGCCTCTTTGAACTATTTTTCTATTGGATTTTGGAACTGTTCTGACTGTGTAGTATTTTTAGTTTTTCATTTCATTTATGAGTGAATGTAACATGAATTTGTGACGTATATTTTTATTTTGCCTGTAAAGTATTCAGATGGAAGATAATGCTAGCGTAATCATTTGATGTTGCAATTCGGTCAAAAATATATTTTGTGATTGCGTCACTTAGGATTCTCAGATATCCAGAAATAGTGTATATTATTATTAATTCCTAAGACGAATTGTTTGTGGGATTGAATGCCCATATAACTTTTTTTTATGTAGGTATACACCACGATTTCTGCGTAAAATCCGATTTTCGTGTTGTCCTTACACAATAAATGACAATATTAATTGACCCGTCATCATTATACTGCCTCTAAAAAACCACGTTCGTGTTGTCTGTACTCAATAAATGGCATTATTAACTGACCGTTCGTCATTATAATTATTACCTCTCTCAGAAAAAATAGCGTTCGTGTTGTCCTTATTCAATAAATGGCATTATTAACTGACCCTTCGTCATTATATTACCTCTCTCATTCGTGTACCCATTTACCACGAATGATTGATTAATTGGATTTTAACGCCACTGTCAGCAGTATTTCAGCTATATGCAGCTGGGAGTCGAGGGCACTCTTTCTTGTAATTTACAAAGCTGGGCGCGAACCCACGCCGTATTGGTGATTGGCTTGTATGAGCTGTTAGATCCAACGACATAACTCATTGAGCCACCCGAGCCCTCTCCCACGAATGATATAGATATATGATCTTTCATCAGTGCATAGTCTACTTCCAGTTTTTGTACGAGACGTTCTCGCTTTTCTGTTGTTGTATATAGAGCAATCATCGATATATGAATATTGGTGGAAAATATATAATTTATGCTTACGTGCTTTAGAAACTGGTAGAAAAGGGATCATATGATGACCTGTTTTTTACAGCGAAAGTAAAAAAAAAAAAACAAACAAACATTTTTGTACAGACAATGTATGTGGATTGTATATGTTTATCCTACAAAGCCAAAAAGCCCAAATTAACTGCCAAGTTTTCTGGAAAGAGCAAATCCAAACGTCGTTCTCATAGTGTTCAAGGGTGTCCCATATGAATGTCTGTGATTATACAATTACTGTTCTCTCTACATAATCAGGTATTAGGAAAGCTGCTATTGTCTGATGAGTGACCGTAGGCTTAACAATTATGCTGTCAATACAATTTGACTGTTCAAATAACATAAGTACAGGATAAGTTATTTTTTATGACTGTTAACCAGATAGACGACTACATGCTCTGTAAAACCTCTCGTTAAGCTACAGGAATAGAGCAAAATTATTGTCAAATAGTTCTATATGTTGAGTAAAATCATTTAGTATGTACAACATAAAAGATTGGTGCATTAATCTTGAAAGAAGATCTTTTATATTTATGATATGTGTTAAGAAGTGGTATAACGTAGAAATGAAGATGTTTCCGATATCTAATTGTTGGAAACCCGACAAGTAATAGAAAATAACAACAATAACAGCCATTGTGTTATTTACTTTTTGCCGTTATGTTTGTTGTGAAGTAGTAAACATTTCCTGAATTCAGAACACTTAAAAAGGTCATTATTTGGCCAAGACGTGAACTGTGTTAATGAATAGAAATCACGTTTAGTCGTTGACAAATCGATGTATAGTATAGATAAATAATATACTAAGCTGAAAACCATGAAGAGAATGTTATTAACAGATAAACGTCAGTCAGTGCATGATTATTTTAATTTACAAATAACAAAAAAGACTGTACACTTGCTCTCTGTGGATTATCAGTATCTTAATGCATTTACATCGCATGTTTCCCAAACAATTTTGAAATATGCAGTATACCATTGTGTCCTCGTTAGTTAAAAGATATTGCTACTATTGTGTTCTCTTTAATTGAATGATATTGCTGCCATTGTGTTCTCTTTAGTTGAAAGATATTGCTGTGCTACTATTGTGTTCTCTTTAGTTGAATGATATTGCTGCCATTGTGTTCTCTTTAGTTGAAAGATATTGCTGCCATTATGCCCTCTTAGTTACAAGAAGATCTTGAAAATACAAAAAGTAAAATCAGACTCCGTAAATCGAAGGACAAACAACAAAATGGCAAAAAGAAAAAGGACAAAAGGACAAACAACGATCTACAAAACACTACACATAAAACTAAAGATCATGTAACACGAACCCCACCAAAAACCGGGGCGAACTCAGGTGCTCCGGAAGGGTAAGTAGTTCCTGTTCCACTAATGACACCCGTCGTATTAGTCTAGTTACAAACCCAGTGATAAGTCATTAATGGGGAAAGGACTGGAACATATCCGTGGTTATTTGTGACACAGATGTTTCGTAACAGTTAATAAAGTCATGGTGATGACCGTATAACTTTAGAAGTGATGACTTCAGCTTAACAAATAGGAATCCTTGGTTCAGTAGCTTCCTTGTTATCAGAAACTCTCTACCAATGCGCCTCTTTAGGTGAAAGACTACCTATGTGTCTTTAGTTCAAAGGATCTGTATCCCAACGTGTCCTCGTTAATTGAAAAAATAGTGCATACCAATATGTCTTTAATTGACAGATATTTTATATCAATGTATCTTCTCTAATGGGCAAATGTTGTATACCAATGTACATGTGTCTTCTGTAATTGGCAGATATTGTATATTAATGTATCTTATTAATTGGCAGATATTGTATACTAATGTATCTTATTAATTGGCAGATATTGTATACTAATGTATCTTATTAATTGGCAGATATTTTATACCAATGTATCTTATTATTTGGAAGATATTGTATACCAATGTATCTTATTAATTGGCAGGTATTTTATACCAATGTATCTTATTATTTGGAAGATATTGTATACCAATGTATCTTATTAATTGGCAGATATTGTATACCAATGTATCTTATTAATTGGCAAATATTGTCTACCAATGTATCTTCATTACTCATCGGAGGTGTAATGCTCCGATAAGGTCAACCCAAACCAAAGACTGTAAAAGTGGTGGATCTTTTTTTTATTTTATTTTTTGCTTCCTCGCGTGTCGGTCTAGTAGTCAGCGGACCTCTTCAACATCTAATTGAAAATTAACGTCTTCTCGTCGTGATATAGCTGACAAAATTGATGAGTTGGTGTTAAACAACAATCACGCACTCCCTCGTCAATTGGCATATATTGTATACCAATATATCTATATTAATTATTGGTGAACAATTCTACAAATTCTAACAAGCGAACAACCAAGCACCTCTCACCTCAAATAATTGAATATGAAAAAGACCACGCCATATGACATTGGAAATCCAGTTCCTGGCTTGCAACAGACACAAAAATGTGGCGGAGGTAAACCAGTTAATGGTATCACATCACAAATATCTAAAAGCAATAGATATAGAAACAAAACTTACGCAAAGACGCTCCGATCATACAGTATAACATGTGACGTTGGTAATCCTGGTGCTCGCTTTAGACAGCCACACAAAAAAAGTGGCGGGGGTTAAACCGGATGATGTGATCCCAACCCTCACTTCTTGATTACTGATCTCAACTTAAAAAGATCACATACTATCACAATAATGAATGACAACATAAACATGGACAGTACAAAAGCAATGTCAATGAATGCTCGTAGATAGCTGATTACTAGCTAGAAAGGTAGAATAGATTGGTTAAAACCATTACTCTTAGGACAAAAAGAACATAACATATACTTCTAACAGATTTAATATCAATCAGCTATAAACATCTAAAGAAATATTATTGGCCTTCGTGGTAGACCAACATAAATAGCTCATTAATTAGCTGGAATTAAATGTTGAATATAAAATAGTAATATAATAACGCATGAAATATATGGTATTGATTTAATAGCTAGTTCAAACAGCACGTTGTCTATATTTTAGCAAAGAAAACTTGCATCAAAGAGTCATCTGTCGTTACTACATTATAGTAATTTCAAATAAGACGTTTCAATCATTTTGTAAGTTCAGATTATCATATTTTAACCTTTAAGCTTTGTTGATTGCGTCTCCATACAAACATGGATGGGAGTGCCTTTTCGTGATCGTGATCGCATGGTAATTGGATTGATAGCTACATGTACAATCAGTGCCTATCACCACCAGTGTTGTGAGTTCGAATCCCGCAAATTGCGTGGTGTACTCGATAAAACATTATGTGATAAAATCATTCAGTGACTTTCGGCAGGTCGGTGGTTTTCTCCCTGTATTCTGGTTTCTTCCACCAATAAAACTGGCCGCCACGATATAACTTAATTATTGTTGAAAGTGGCGTTAAATACCATAACCATAACCCCTAACCATTTTTGATCAGATCTCTACATGTATATTCAAGATCTTTATAGCTATAATAAATTTTAGTGAATGTTTTCAATAAGATTAAGAAAACGGTATCCTTAAAGTGTTTTCGTCATCATGAGATTACTGTGATTAACGTCAGAGACATTATTCATTACACAAACGGCCAAAACGAAGCCACTGAGAAATATAAAAGTCATACGATTGGGCCAAAGGAAGGTCGCCATCAAAACAAGGAATTTTGACGACAGAGAGACGAAATCGTCTATTTGTCGTAAACGAGTGTTAAATAAGAATTCAGAAAGGGATATGTCTAAATCCAAACAGTTACACGAGTCGTTTGTAATGATAGCATTATTTGACATACGTTTATTTGAGGTAAATTTGTTTTATAAACACAAGAAAATGAGGATTATTTAAGGTTAAAATATCGTTATGCATCTGCAATCATTGTCGAATAAATTATCAGTGAATATCTAAAATGGTATGTTTGAATTTTAGCACAAAAATGAAATTCATAGCAGTATTGAAACAAATCATCAATGGTCGGAACACAATTCGTTCCCATAGAAACTTCACAAAACACTGTATTGCCAAAATGAATTTTAAACGTTTTCTAGCACAAAACTGGTGACTTAAATGATGTTCTCTAGTTGCAGTACAAATGTATATATCTCCGTCTATTATCATTAAAAATTATGTATTTTCGTTACAATATGTGTAATCACAGCCTGATTTACTAAATGACAACTTAAATAAATATGAAAACTCTTTTTTATGTGGTAGTGTTATAACAAGGTAGAAAATTCATAAGTGTCAACGGACTTAAACGTACAATCAAGGGATCGAAGCTTGTATAGTACTTCAACATGATGTTTTATACTCCATTGTGTTTGTAGACATTATTACAAAACATGATTGCTAGTAAGTTTGTAAGTTTGACACAGTTTAACAGGGGCGGATCCAACAGGGGGGGGGAGCGCGCCGGGTGGAAAAAATATGATTTTATTTGCGTAAAATCGTGATTTTTTACACGAAATACCCCCAAAAAAATTCGCGCCTCCTTCCGCTCGACACGATTTTTTTAAGTGCGCCCCCTCTAACTTGAAATGCTGGATCCGTCCCTGTTTAACATTTTATACTATAAATGGATTATCTCCGCTGGTTTTTTTTTTCTTTGCTGCAATTATCAATCAGTTAGTACGTAGAAACTTGAAGTTTTCAATTTAACAAACCTAAATTAGTTCTTATTAAAATGTATATATAAAGTGTTGTCAGTTCAGCGATTTAAAGTAGTCACCTTGTGATGATGATTTTCATGTTCACTTCTAAGGCGAATGTTCAGTGAACGAACCCAGTAAGTTCCGAATTATTACATCATTTATCATACATGTATTCGAATGGCGATTCAGTAAATGAAGACTTTATTTGATGTAAATTACATTTGTATTTCTAATATTATTAAAGAAATAACAAAAAATGGTGCCTCTTGTAAATTGGCAAAAACATATATTTCAATGGCGTATAGCAATTTGTCATATTTGGTTTTAAATGAAATTATTTCTGTAACTATGACAAATTCCTTCCAATGTAGGGTACGTGACTATGCCACAATTTGAACTTATTAATTGAAGTTTGCATTGTATTGGACAGTGTTACTAGAATATGCCAGAAGCGTTGGTGTTTCATATTGGAAGCGATTTTATATTTCATAACCTACACAAAAGAGGGGAAAATAATAGAAACAAATCTGAATACCTGTTAAGAAATCAAGTTGCCCATGGCTTCGGAAAAAAATGTATGTCCTGTAACAATCATAACTGTTTAAGGAAGAAATATAATTAGATGTTATACAGGAAGCTAACTTGCCAGTAGAAAAATGTCAACAATTGATAGAGGATTTTGATCCAGGGAAAAAAAGATTTTGAAAGAATTGTCGTGTATTGAAATCTTAACCTTGACATAAAAGTTGTCTAGATTACTAATTACCCATAGTTGATGTACATATATAGTATTGTAATGATAATTACTGTCAATTTAACTGCTGAAACAATTCCGTAACTACATAAAACTGGTTAATCAAGTTACAGTTTAATATCAGTTGGTATGTTTGAATGTGTATGTTGAATAAGGATCTGTAATTATTTTTATTTGTAATTCTGCAATTACTTTTACTTGTTATTCTGTAATTATTTTTTTATTTGTTAATCTGTAATTACTTGTATATGTTATTCTGCAATTATTTTTATTTGTTATTCCCGTAATTACTTGTGTTTGTTATTCTATAAATACTTTTATTTGTTATTCCCGTAATTACTTTTATTTGTTATTCCCGTAATTACTTTCATTTGTTATTCTGTAATTATTTTTATTTGTTACTCGGTAATTACTTTTATTTGTTATTCGGTAATTACTATTATTTGTTTTTTCTGTAATTACTTTTATTCTTTATTCTTTAATAACTTTTATTTGTTATTCTCTAATTACATTTATTTGTTATTCTGTAATATATATAGATTATCCTTCAGTTGCCCGTGGGTTACGATATTTCTCCACTCAAGAGAGTTAAATTAAAAATTTTAACCACAAGCCGTCAGGCGAGTGGTTAAAATTTTAAATTTAACTCTCGAGAGTGGAGAAATATCGTAACCCACATGGGCAACTGAATGAGAAGTTGTTTCTCCCATTATTTAACACGAACTTTATTTCAAAATTTGAAATTAATGCGGGTGAATGCACGAGATATTTTAATCCTCTAGAGATTACAGATTTTTCCACCATTGGTTCAGCGATCGGGGTTAAAACGCCGTAATAATGGAAGAAAGTTTTATTCTTTATTCTTTAATCATTTTTATTTGGTATTCTGTAATTACTGTTATTATTTTATTCTGTAATTACTTTTATTTTATCTACAGAGAAAGGTTCATTCCTCATAGTTTTCTCATAGATTTGATCATATAAATCCGATCAATTTCATCAGACTGTGTTTATTCATAATAAATTTGTTTTTCCGTTGTATAGTACCGGTATTATATATGTTTATCGATAGGAATGACATTGATTTATCTAAGTACTTCCTTTGCTTTATGACAAAGTAACAACCTACTTGTTAAATTGAAGGTCAAGCCATACACCAGCAAGTCTCTTAACAGCAATTGCTGTTGATTTGTTTTTATCAGATCCTTTCCTTCGTATATTTGCTAATTATTAGAACACATTACGGCTAATGTATAGATGATGTATACATGTATATATATATATATTCTACTGAAAAGAAATGTCTTGACTAATACTGTAACGTGATTGATTAATCAAGCGGGGATATGAGCCCGTATGCCCGTGGTACGGCCGGAGATATGGACAGGACTTTTAGTAAATTGGCGTCTCATAATCGCTTCATATTTTTCTCATTTTGGAAAATAAATTACAATAAGAAAATGCCAAAAGCAATTTGTCGGTACGGATTTTCCCCCTTATCCGTTCCGATATCATGGGACGAAGTCCCAACTATGGTAGAAATAGCATTTTTTTTTCTATATACTAATGACTAAATTTTCATGCACCGGAAATAACATACCGGAAGTCAATACATGGTTAAATCTGTGCAGAAAATCGGATGCGGACGTTTCGTAACCTGATCGTTTCGTACCTACATCGGGACTTAAAAAACGACGGAAGATTTGGGTATGGGTCCCCCTATTTGCCCCCTCTTTTAAGAAAATCTGGATCCATCCTCGGTCTACTTTGAAAAAATATTATAGGTCCATATATCCGAGTTAATATTGTTTAAACAGAGATATTGGACTTCGTCCCAAGTTAGGTAACACCTATTATCATATTATTTTCTCTGTTTGTAAAAAGGGGGAAATAATCGAAATTGTCAATACACCTAGGTTCAACGGATAATCTAGTTCCTATGTTCTATACACAGAGGTTCAGCGGGGAAACCTAGATCTTATTTTCGATATCCCTATGTTCAACGGATAAACTAGATCCTACCTCCTATACACAGAGGTTCAGCGGAGAACCTTTATCATATTTGTTTATACCCAGAGGTTCAGCGGAAGACATAGGTCTGAATTCTATACCCAGGGCAGAGGTTCACTGTACGTAGAACCTACGTCTTATTTCTATGCCCTTGGAGCTTAATTTATTTGTGGAAAATAATTGTATAGATATATATTGACACCATCATGCCAATTAAGTTTGAATTCTTATAAGTCATTACACCTCGATTGAACAATGACCTTAACGTTTTAACTTCTTAACTTTTTAAGATCTAGAGTTCAGTAAGTATTTACAATTTCAGGTAATTGAATTATCATTAGATTTAGATCTCCAGGCTTAAATAAACATAAATGACTTGCTGGGATTATGATCGCTACACGATCTCTGCCGCAAATTGTGCTTACACCTTATCTAAAGAGATAATACCTAGTTACACCCTCTTTGTAGATGCAATATCCTGGCCGCCAATTTTAATAAAGCAGCTCGACGAATCTGGTCAAACACTAAGACCCTATTTAAGTAGAGATTATATTCTATGAATAAATCACCTGTTTATTGATGCCAATAACCTCTACTACTATTGCCAATGAGAATTTTAGGCCTACTTTACTAAATGTATTTCTGTCTTGAATAATATTTTAAACTTTAACACACTAAATGAGCACATTATATTCGGACACATACAATGTTACTTACAATAAAATAGAAAACAAAAAATACCACAATCTCAAGATACTTACTATGATACTTACAATAGAATTAAAAAAAATAAAGAAATACCACACTGTCAACACAATTCCAAAATCAAATATCAAAATTGCAGAAAAAGGCAAAAATCAATACCCGCAACACAAAAAATACATGGCCGTTCACTTCATATTTGAAATTCGTGATTCGAACTTCAATATCTAAAACAACCAATCAAGAGAAAGTTCCTGAATATTGATTTTAATTATGACCAATTAAATGTCTTTGAATATAATTACCTGCAGAATAAAAACAAATTCATTATATTCAATAATGCATTTAGAAACTTAAATAAAAGAGGGGTCCGGGTGGCTCAATGAGTTAGGTCGTTGGATCTAGCAACTCATACAACTCTATCACCAATACGGTGTGGGTTCGCGCCCGGCTTTGTTAATAACAAAAAGAGTGCACTCGACGACTCGCAACCGCAAGTGATAAAGTTTACCAGTTGCTTGCCCATGGTCGGTGGTTCTCTCAGAGTACTCCGGCTTCCTCCACCACTAAAACTGGTTGCCATGACATAGCTGAAATATTGTTGAAAGTGGCGTTAAAACCAAAAATCAAAATCAAATCAACCAAAATAAAAGAGCAAACAGAATTACAAAAATCAGTAGATAAAGCAGACTGTAAATGAAAATAATAAACAATTAAAAGCAACGGAAGTGAAAACAGTACTACACATTTAGTGATAATAGAAACAGTTACAGAAGAAATTAATAAAATGCTCATAATGTCACAAGAAACTCTACATGTGTCCTAAATCATTAAAGTATCTCCATTGTGTAGGGCTAATTTTATTATGAGGGGCCTCCCTTTAGATAAGTTACAGTTTGTCTTCCTTCAATTTAAAATCACATGGCTCTCATCTATACTGAATTTCGAGTCTCGAATTTCATATATTAAATGTAAAATGATTCTTTTGTGTTTTCGTAATATGCAGACTTTCTACTGCTTAAATAAACAATAACATGTTTACTAATAACTGTAACGTCATGAAAATTTACATATCGTGTTTACCCTACAACATACAAAGACGCAAAATATCAAAAATCTTACTTTTTGAAATATTTTATCATCATTGCTAATACAATTGTTGGAACAAATAATTCATCAGTAACATCATCGCCAAGCTATGGAGATGAGTCATTTCACTAAAAGGGGAGGTTGGCAAGGGCGGAACCGGGGGGGGCGCACCGGACGCCCCCCCCTAAAATTGTGATTTTTCACACGAAATACCCCCAAAATTGTCGCTCCTCGCTCTGCTCGGCGCGATTATTTTAAATTCGCCACCCTAACTTGACATTATGGATCCGCCCCTGGTTGGTGCCCTTAAAACTAGCTTAAACTCGCCATTTTATTTTAATGGAGTAGGCCTACTTGCACTAATCCAGGAAATTGTGCGGTTATGTAATTGCCTCTTTTTAAGGGTTGATATTTAATTTTAGAATTCTTCTGACTTGTATTTTTGATTTTCATTTTATTATACATATACATGCATATAATAAATGAAATATATATATAGGATATATTGTGGCTATTGAATAAGTTTTTTAGTCGATATATAATAACAATAAAATGAAAAAAACAAAAAATACAACGCATTCAGTAGAGTTCCAAAATCGAATAGAAAAATAGTCGAAACTGAGAGAAAATCGATAACATTAGTACCATTTATCTACATTCGTACATTCGAACCAGTTCCAACTAGTTCAATATATGCAAATTAGTGACGTTTTGACATTTAATTTGTGCTTTTACTTCATTTAATAAACTTTATATGTCTGGACTAACTGATCTTGGAATCTGACCTATATAATCAATTCCAAAAAAATTGACAGGAAAAATATCATAAAACAATAATATCCCGATCATCTACACACTCATTAGAAAATGCCTCAGACGTCGTTAAATTATTTTCAGATAATAGTTAATCTATCTAGTAATCTCATTTGAATGGTAAAACTCCATCAAAATATTAAATAAGGAATCGATACACACGAAAGTCGGGATTTATTTAGTTTTATATACTAATATAATACGTTTATACATGACGGATAATGAGGGAATTGGTATTATTGCGTAATTTTAGAAATAAAATTGCAGCAGTTTCCTATGAGCTATAATTTGTTAAGAGTGGCCGTGGATGTCCAGTGTATATTTTTGTTTTCTTGAGGCAGTCTCAATGTTATTAAGCAATATAGATTGTAACATGGCCTTTTCCATATCGGCCCTGGTATCATCACGAGACGCCCATATCAGCCCAATCTCTGGTCCTTTTGTACGAACAATAATGCAGTGAACAGATAGCAAGAGCACACTTTGTCAAAACTCTTGGTTTTAAATATCAGGCTATAACAGACTTGTAAATGTGAACATTTTTAACTTGTGTGCTTGTGACACTTTAAACAGATTTTAGTGCTTTAAATGTATATTTCTCTGTGTTATATAAATAAATAGTTTTTAAATATTAGATCCTGCTTAAAAGCCTATTTCTACCTCCCCGTGGTAAGCATTTTAAATTAATTTAAATTTCTCATTCAATGGTAAATTAATATCTAATACCCCCAGTCATAAGCATTTAGGTGTAACATTATCTCATGACGCGAAGTGGAGCGAGCACATAGAAAATATTGCTAAAACTATAAGTAAACATTTAGGAGTATTAAGAAAATTAAAATTTAAAATGAATAGACAAAACTTAGAAAAAATGTATTTGGTTTATATTCGTCCCATCTTTGAATACGCGTGTGAAATTTGGGACAATTGTGGTACGTGCCATTCAAACAAATTAGAAAAATTACAGTTAGAAGCTGCCAGAATTGTAACTGGATTGCCCATATTTACAAAGACTGATTCTTTATATTTCGAAACTGGCTGGGAACCATTCATAGTAGGCGTCACAGAAAAAAACTTCAATTGTTTTATAAGATATACAACGGTCTTGCACCGCAATATCTGCATGATTTGATTCCCCTCACTATTCAAAATACAACAATCTACCCATTACGTAATGGCAGCGATCTAATAGTCCCCTTTTGTAGACTTTCTTCGACGAATTCGTCATTCATTCCTTCCTCTGTTAGAGAATGGAATAAACTTGAGAACTCAGTCCGTAATCTTGACACCCCATTAAAATTCAAACGTGCGTTACTAAACAATGCAAATGAAATACATATTGTTCCTAAACTTTTCATGTATGGTCCACGGAAGTTAAATGTGATATTAACGCAACTTCAATGTTCAGCTTCTTTCTTGAACAACGATTTATTTAAATCAAATATAGTATCTAGTCCAAATTGTGCTTGTGGTGTTCCTCGAGAAGATGCGTTTCATTTCTTCTTTGAATGTAGTAAATACACCGATATTAGGAGGGATCTGTTAAATTGTGTAAATCGATTTAAAATGAAAATCGATCTTGCTCTACTTGGGTAACAAAAATCTAACTTATGAAGATAACTGTTTAATTTTTAAAGAAGTTTACAAGTTTATTAGAAGAGCTAAAAGATTCCTCATTGTATAAAGTTATTAATATACCCAGCATGATCATCGTGTCCACACCAAACTTCTTTTTCACTGTTTTTCTGTTCTCTTTTACATGTGTAATTGTTACTGGTATACTTTCATTAATGTGCATGCTCTTTTTCATATGTATATGTGTTATATTTATTATGTAATTCCAAGGAGAAGACTTCATAAGTTGGTAAAACTTGTGTCTTATCCTTTTTGTCTCTATGAGCAAATAAAATTGTTATAAACTAAACTAAGCAGGGGTAATGGACTAAGTCTAATCTCTTAACTCTAGCTGTTATGAGACTGCTAAGTCTGGCGAACAGAAGAGGTATTGAGATTAATAATTCGCTTCAAATGGGTTAAAATTTCCGGCGCTCAAATGGGCTATGGCGTTTTTTTTATCTTCGCTCAAATGGGTTAAAAATCCGGCGCTCAAATGAATTATACTCTGGCGCTCAAGCGTCCGATTTTTTTCGCTCAAATGTCCTCCGCCGGAGGGATGATACCAGGGTCGATATGGAAAATGTCTGTTATAAATTGTTTGTCACATATTTAACCATGACTGAAATAAATTAAAAATAAATGAATAATTTATGTTTATTCATCAAAATAACCACAAAATAAATAATGTCAACACCATATTTATCACAGCTATTAAACATCACTTTTCAATATAAATCAGAGTTCCAATCCTTATCATTTGTGCCATAAAAAATTATTGTCAACTTTTCCTGGATATTTGAGTATGGGAATAGTGTTATTCTGGGGTTGGGCTTCATGTGTGTGTGTATATATAGATTATAACATGGCCTTTTCCATATCGGCCCTGGTATCATCCCGAGACTCCCATATCAGCCCATTTATATTATATATATATATATATATATATAATTGAACACAAAAAGCTAGAAGAATGATGATCGACAACTTACCAGAAGAATCCACCCCACTCCTATGTCAATATAACACAGAAGTCGATGGAACCTAAGTCATGTATTGGGGCATATGTCGAGGTCGCAACGGTTAGTGGGATCCTAAGCATCCTGTCTGGATATCTAGATATGAAAAGAACCCAAAAAAAAAATAACAAACAATGGAAAATCTGGAAATATTCAGTTGAACTGAGAAAAAAAACACAACCATCACACACTTTCATACAATATTGATAGTACACAACAGAATTTTTCTTGGTCAACATTAACAAATCGATAAAAGGCATTGTACATACTGTATTTGGAAATTTTGAATCATTTTCAGATATGGGCAACATGCCAAGCAATATTGATAAACACGCACGGACGGATATGCGGCCATGATGTTGGATATGCCTAACACGAAAAGTTTTGATTAATGTACAAAAGGAAACGGGCATGAATTGACAAAAATAGTCAAAGAGCAGACCCACGGATGTAAATGTCCTATGTCACATCTTTTTATAACCCTTTTTTCTAAAGATCAAAACATTTACAAAAGGTAATAATACACATAAACAACAACAAATGTTATTCGATTTAAGGAAAACATTCTGGGTACTAGTGAAGGATCCCAGGACTCTTGAACCTCGAGATCTGCTTAGCGTCCCCGGGTGGCAGAAAAGGGGAGCCTTCCCGATTGGGGTTGTCGGTGAGTAGCGTATTTTGAGAGTGCCACGCTCCATCCGCGTTAAGTACTTCTTTTATAGATTTCGAAAAAGAGTAGACGATTGTAGACGCTACCAAACATTAAACTTTTCGTTCCTACCAAAATTTCGGTTTCTGTCGGTGACAGACAAAATTCGTTTCCCGGGTTGGTCCATCACTCCCTCATTTCTATATAGGGTTTTCATATATAATATTGAATTTTGTCTCGTTCCGAATATCACTGAAATACTGTTCGGTTGACGTTAAGCTATAATTAATTAATGATGACTTTTATGATCAGAGTTGACTAATCTTACATGAAGAACAATAATGTTTTTCAATCCTACGTATGTTCAAGCATATTTTATTCAAGTCATTAAGTACAATATATATATATATATATTGGCTAATCCTATTTTACACAATGATACATCAAACAGCCATTCCATTCAAAAACGTGATACTCTTAAATCCTGCATAGACAGTTCATTAAAATAGAAAAGGATTTGTTTTGTAAATTTCTATTTCAAAAACGGACATAATTTGTTGATATATCCAGTGTTCTACATGTCAATTTGCTTTGTCTAAATCTTCTGTTAGTTAATTCAGTTAATTGGCTAATCGTAACCGACTGTACAAGGATTGGGATTATGAAGTATGATATAAGGTACATATACACAGATGAGACTAATATAGCAGTGGAAGATTTAATGATCTCTTACGTGACAGGTAAAACACAACATAAACCTGCTATATACAACAACTTTCTATAGAGGGAGTGGCGGCGAGCATATGGTAAACATTTACAACATTTAGGTGACAGTTATAGGGGATTGAGATCGCATTTACCGGTTTGAGCCCGCCACTTTTTGTTCTGCCTATCGTTAGCCTGGACGTGGATTGCAATAGGCATATTTCGTGGTCTTTTATTTTGTGTTCATTGATTTCAGGCGAGGGTTAGCTGTTGTTTTGTTGATATTGATGGAATTGTTCACATCACTGTTATTTTGGATTTTCATAACATATTATATTATGGTTGGTGTATGGTGTTAAACGCCACGTTCAACAATATTTCATTTATTTCGTGATGGTCAGTTTTATTGATGGAGGAAAGAGGAGTACCCAGAGAAAACCACCGACATCTGGCAAATAAACGTTAGAGAATACCGAAG
The DNA here is from genome assembly GCA_002080005.1 of Gigantidas platifrons. Lineage (NCBI taxonomy): Eukaryota > Metazoa > Mollusca > Bivalvia > Mytilida > Modiolidae > Gigantidas > Gigantidas platifrons. Next base: position 236,418 of record MJUT01047416.1, read on the forward strand.
GAGGCAATCAAAAATCAACAGAAACTGGCAACATGTGGTACAGAAGACGAAAAAACAAACACAACACAATATGTATTGAACATCACTGTACACCACAAATCACTGACAAATTTATCACATAATGTTGTATCGAGTATATTACATTATGGAAAGCATGATACTTTGGAAATATTGTCATAATATACCTGAGTAGATATTTTCTATATATAATTTAATATACATGTAGATAAAATTGCTATTTTGTGACATAAAGGTCAAATTGTGAATATTGGTTTATAATTCCAATAAATATTGTCCCTAAAGAAAGAGTTCGTGACTATTTCCCTACGGTCAATGGTCTTTAGGACTATTAACCAAGTTTCACAATATGATTTTTACCAGACAAAGTAATTATATTATTTGTATGTAATTTTATATAGATAATATATACTAAACACACAAAACAATGTATATTAAAATAATAGATGATGGCGATTCTTATGGATCGGTGCGTTAAACCAGTATTGCACTAAAACGTGTTTACTGTTGATCTTATTTCTTCATCTTTTAAATAATATGTTAATAGGTGTTACCTAACTTGGGACGAAGTCTAATAATTTTTCTAAACAATATATCGGGGACCAAACTCCGGACAGTTTTCGTATCCGCTACCGAACATGGTTCATAACCGGAAGTAGTAAATAAACTTTATTGTACTAAACAAACAAACAAATTATTTTATTGTCAATTAAGACTCCCCGAAGAGCAGAATAATTACAGTTAATTTCATACAATGATTCAATATTGATTTATATATGATTATGACATAAAAACAGTATAAAATAATAACATAGTTCTATATATTTAAAAAAAAAAATAAAAAAAAATGAATACGGGTTTGTTCAGTGGTTCAGAGTTAAATAATGCCTTGTTCTCTGGGTCAGCACACATATTCATATATTTTTCAGATACAAATCCCTTTCTGATGTAACCTCTACAGGGGCGGATCCAGGATTTCAAGTTAGGGGGGCCGTAGTTAAAATTTTTGGGGTATTTCGTGTGAAAAATCACGATTTTACACAAAAAAATCATTTTTTTTTCCAATTTTAGGGGGCGCCTCCCTTTCTGGATCCGCCCCTGGCCATGATATAGCTGAAATATTGTTGAAAGTGGCGTTAAAACACCAAAAGTCCCCAAAAAAATCATAAATATCACGGGTGGTTTGCTACGTCACACGCACGGATATCTGAACATCGCCTCGAGGTAGGTTTATGCAGTTATACAATTTTATAAAAAGGAAAACTAGCAAAACCAAGTAGTTCACCATATCAGACTTCATTGTTAGCATACATTCATTGCGTGGAAACCCGTCAATTTTGCAAACACATCTCTCTGTACAGTTAAATGGGTTTTGTGTGAACGGTATCCTTGCCCGGAAATCCGCGTAATCCCAGTCAGTACCATATGAAAACGTGTCCCAAAGGAAAACTTAGCAACAGAAATGTTGGTAGTTAGGATCAAGGAGCTCTAACAAAAATATATGCAAAATTCACGTATATGCCATATGCGTGTAAAGAACATGTACAGATACGTAGTTGCCAAATAGGAATTTGATGAGCAGAGAAAATTGAAGAATGATCACAGAGTACAGGTATAAGCTTAACAATACAAAACATGATGCCAAATTTGAAAATGTTCAGATATGTAATTGCTAAGGCACAGACCATTTAAGGAGGGAGGGGAGGGGGGCTATGTTTTTTCTAAGCAAATTGTTTCTTGATTATGAAGGGAAAAAAATATGTTTAAAACAATAAAATATTTTGTTTCTGCAGTTTTCAGCACTGACAGTAATGCTCCCCCTCCCCCCAAAAAAATATGTTTTTACGTGTTAAAAATATTTTCCGTTCGCGAGGAAAAAAAACATAATCCCTCCGCCTAAAGGGATATTAAAGCTCATTTTGGTAATTTTTTTGTATCTCATGAAAACTTATGATATTTATGAAACATTAACCCGGTTTTTATCAATGAAACTTGGTAAGTGACATAATTCCATTCAAGAAAAGTATAACATTCCTTAGAAACACAAATTGAACACATTTAAATATCCATAATTTTCATCAGAAATGTTTACAATATATTTACCTTTTAATACTGCAAGAAAATTAGCATTGAATTTATGTTATTATTAAAGTGAGTATGAATTAACTAACTGTACACATGCCCTACAGCAAAGCAAAGACATTACATGTACATGTATACCTATTAATAAAATAATTACTTCCCTTATTTAGAAATAGTATTAAAAAAATTCTAGCTTAGCATTTTTTTATGACATCTTTGTCAAAAGTTCAAATATGAACAAATTCTATAACGAAAAGCTAAACATATTTAACTAATTTTTGTTGTAATTCGTTTGTAAATAACAGTTTCTTAGCTAAATTGATTTACCACGTTTACCTCTTCCATACAAATATAACGAATTTTATAATACATCATACTATATTTTTTCCTTTGCAAATCCAGTTCTCACTTATAGATGTTATGCTAATGGGCTTAAGGGGTGGGAAAAGGGGAAAGGGGAAGGGTTCACGGGTGGGAAAAAGGGAAGGGTTAAGGTGTGGGAAAAGGGGCAGGGTAAGTGGTGGGAAAATGGTGAAGGGTTAATGGGTGTGAAAATGGGGAAGGGTTAAGGGGTGCGAAAGGGGAAGGATTAAAGGATGGGAAAAGGGGAAAGGGTTAAGGGGTAGAAAAGGGGAAAGGGTTAATGGATGGGAAAAGGGGGAAGGGTTAAGGGGTGGGGGAAGGGTTAAGGGGTGAAAAAATGGGAAGGGTTAAGGGTTAAGGGGTGGGAAAAGGGAGAAGGCTTAAGGGATGGGAAAAGGGAAGGGTTAAGGAGTGGGAAAATGGGGGAAGGGTTAAGACGTGGGGAAAATGGAAGGGCTAAGGGGTGGGAAAAGGGGAAGGGTTAAGGGGTTGGAAAAGGGAGAAGGCTTAAGGGATGGGAAAAGGGAAGGGTTAAGGAGTGGGAAAATGGGGGAAGGGTTAAGACGTGGGGAAAATGGAAGGGCTAAGGGGTGGGAAAAGGGGAAGGGTTAAGGGGTGGGAAAAGGGTGAAGGGTTAAGGGGTGGGAAAAGGGAAGGGTTAAGGAGTGGGAAAAGGGGAAAGGTTAAAGGGGTGGGAAAAGGGGAAGGGTTAAGGGTGTGAAAAGGGGAACAGTTAAGGAGTGGGAAAAGGGGAAGGTTTAAGGGATGGGAAAAGGGGAAGGGTTAAGGGATGGGAAAAGGGGAAGGGTTAAGGGATCGGAAAATCGGACAGGGTTAAGGGGTGGTAAAAGCGGGAAGGGTTAAGGGGAGACAGGTTAAAGGGGAAGAGTTATGGGGTGGAAATAAGGGAAGGGTTAAGAGGTGGGAAAAAGGGGATAGAAAAAAGGTAGGAAGGTTAAGGGGTGGAAAAGGTGGAAGTGTTAAGGGGTGTGAAAAGCGGGAAGGGTTAAAGGTGGGAAAAGGGGAAGAGTTATGGGGTGGAAAAAGGGAAGGGCAAAGGGGTGGGTTAATAGATGGGGAAAGGTTATGGGATGAGAAAAAGGGTAGGAAGATTAAGGGGTGGAAAAGGGGAAGGGTCAAGGGGTGGAAAAAGGGATGTATAATGGGGTGGAAAAGAGAGACGGGTTAATGGATGGGAAAAGGGTGTGGTATAAAGGGAGACGGGTTAAGGGGTGGTAAAAGAGGGAAGGGTTAAGGGGTAGGGGAAGGGAAAAGCGGTGGGGGGAAGGGGGAAGGGTTAAAGGGTGGGGAAAAGGGAAAGTGGAAAGGTTCAGGGGAAGGATGAAGGGATGGGAGTGGAAGGGCTAAAGGAAGGGGAAAGGTTGGGAATAAAAGGGAGAGTTAAATGTGGGAAAAGGATGGGAAAGATGTGTGGACGGATTAGGGAAACATGCCACATATATGACATATTATATTCTATAAATTTACCAATACAAATGTAGTATCCTCTATAAAAAATTATTCGAACAAAACTAATACTTTAAAAGGTCTTTAAAATGTCAAACATTAAATATGCAAGCAATCTATGAAAGCAGTATTTTTTGTTTCAATGGTAAATTACTATCACTAACAAAGAATATCTTTAAACATGTTAATTGTTGCTCCAGGATTAAAGAGATTGAAAATAAAATCACGTTTCTTAGTTTATGAAGCAGAACATATATCTCGGTGGCTTGACCACGTGCTTGATTATTTTATGCTAAGATACCTCTGATTGGTTGCTTATAGCTTATCGCCAATCGAGCAATATTTCAGCTTTATCATATATTATTATATAGAAATTAGAGAGGTTTGGACCAACAGCAGTAACGATAGTTGTTTGGCACTGAAATAGTATAGAGTGAGTTGGGTAGGGATGAAAAATTCAGTATTTTGTAGAGGCTAGAATAGACCAACTCTTTCCAGAAATATAGCATTCATGTGCAGGGAGCGTAGCACTATTCACACACTTTACCCACTATGGTCCACGTTCAGATTTTCCGTATTATAACATGAAAATCCTAATCGAGAGGACACACCCTATACACCACCTGTGAATACACTAAATAACATGGGAATGCGCTAAGTAGCCCTTGGGATTTAAGCCGTGGAAACCGTCATCAGTTCCAAGTAGATATCCGTGACCTCGCTGTGAACTCTTGCTACTTGAGTGATACCAGTCGTTTGTGTGCGTGTATGATAAAATGTTCCATCTATCTAACATCATCTAACAAAACCATGTATCCAACTCTCCACATGCAGAAAAAGTATAAAGATGATGTTTACATCCACCACAACCAACAGATTACAGGCTGCTACAGACATACCAAGTATTGAAACAACGATACACAATTTTAATATTCCTTAAACCGTAATATTGATCAATCTAGAAATAACAATTCATTCGCCATTGTTTAAATACTTATACTATCTGTTACAGTTTGAACAGCATTGTTTTTGTTACATCACGGTCGTCATGCACGGTACACGAGTTGCTGATCTGATTTGAAAGACGTTTATATCAGCTGTTGTACACATATTTTAAACCTTTATATTTTGTTTATTCTTCTTGTGATGGCTATCCGTCAAATGTATGTTAATTTTCGTCCGCTAAAAACCTCCAGTCATTGTATATTAGTATTCATGAATAGCAAACATTGTTCTATTTTACAAATAACAATAACGGTAATACAATGATAGATAGCAAACTTTATCACACACGCACGTAAACACTGTGAAAACAAGAAAATGTCTAATTTGCAGGTTGCGGGTTGCGGGTTGCGGGTTGCAGGTTGCGGGTTGAAGCTTAAGTGCACACATGATTGTGATCATGTAATATGATATAGGAATTGCATATTTGGGACTTTTCATTAACCAAAGCCACCCCCCCCCCCCCCCAAGAAAAAAAAAAGATAAAAATGGAAAAAAGAATACTTACCCTTTTCGTTGTTGTGGGTCTGCAAATTAATGTTGACACCTCAAGCACTTCTAGAATGTCTGGGTGTCATACATAAATCTTTTCAATTTCCCCCAAAACCTTGACTTGGGAACCATTATTATCTTATTTGTTTCTGGCACCAAATTTTGTATTTCAAGAAAAGGCATAAAACAATTTAAAGCAAATAGTTTCTTTATATTGGCCTCAAAGATGTTGAAAGTCCACTGTTATGAATTTAATTGTTTATGCAACTGGATAATGACAGATTTATGTGTCCAGAAAACTAATCAGATTCTTACACTAGGTCAACCTCCTCAGAACCTGACATTTTATATTTGTGGCCCGCAACCTGCAACCTGCAAAATAGCACTTCCCTGAAAACAAATACTATATCTCAGATCTCAGATAACAAGACTTCTCAATGTCAACGACAAGAAAGCACTAAATAATCACACTCGTCGAAACGTTCAGCGCACGTAATATTTAAAATAGAGAAAACCACGTGGAGAAAACACATCTTTTTTCTTTAGTCGGACACCTTCTTTCATCATACGACAGTCAGAGTCACACACTTGATGGTAAACATGAGAGAACGTTCGGAAATCCTTTACTTGTACTTAGACAGCAAAAAAAAAAAAAAAAAAAAAACCCACCGAATATTCTTTCGAAACTTCTTTTGAGTGCTCATTTCAGCCTTTAAAGCACATCTGTGAATTTCGTCCCTGAAACGGACACATACATTCTCCATTTACACAGACGCTTCAAAATATACACTAAAACGATTATGATATATCTTTATTTATATTAAGTTGTCGCATATTTTCAATCGAACATTAACCATTAGTTTAAATCTATTTCATATTTGTTTTATTCAACAATGTATCGATGAGGATAAAACAACCAAGACCGATCAATTCGTTCTTATGTCAGACAATTGTGTCCGAGTCAAAGGCATATTTTATCCTCCAAATATCACCCTTTTCAGGAGCACTATGAAAGAATGAACACATTTACTGATGACAGATGACGATATATTTAGATCTAGTTATGTTTGTCGTAATTTTACATTTTGAATGCAAAATAATTAAACATTCGGAAATAATCTGAACTAGCCATCAAAGATGTCCGACATAAGGGGAATGTCCGACATAGAGACGAACTACCGGTACCTAACTACATGTATCGAAGAAATGACACACGATAATGCTGTCTTCTGTTTTCTGTTTACAATAACTCATTTAATCTTCTAATACAGGACTGGGTTGCACAAAGCACAATGAAAGTTAATTTACTATTAAAAGTACTATTAAAGTTAATAGTGAATTATTTCTGTTGCACAAACCTCAATTAACGTTAATAGACTATTAACTTTGGAAGATATTTAATTGTACAAACGAGCGCTTTTAAATTCTTAATTGTAAATTAAAAATGGATGCCATGCAAGTACTTATGTCGTTTCGTACCAGCAATCATCGTTATAGACAACTTACAGTGAATAATTTGACAGAACGGGAACCATTTTCCCGATATAGATTTGGGAGAAATAAAATAAATATAAAAAAATGTAATAAAACAAACATGATAATAGATGACACAGGTATGTTCATTGGCCAAGTAATCACACTATCAAACATTTCATTCAATTTTGATATGATACTTTTTATAAATTTACGAAATATTTAACAATCATCAGGTTCTTGAAAACAAGTCGGGGTGTGAATATGAACAGGATTTAATCCTGTAAATAAAAAAAAACAAACATTATGAAAGTATTAGGAACGAGCTTTTCTCCTTGTTATGGTTGTCACTGTGTATCATTGACACCAGAAATTGTGTACCAGGCAAGCGGGAGAACAAGAACGGATCGCACACACGAGGTAGGAATTTCATAATTTATTCCTGTTTATACTTGTATTATGTTGTCAAGAAGTTATAGGCCAATTTGTAAGAAATTTAGCAATGAATCGCAGCATATATAACCATGCAGAATGTTTTATACGTCGTTTTAAACTCAAAATAAGAGCATCTGGTACCTGTCAAAACAATCATGCGACGCTTTAAATCGACTCGAGCGTCATTGTTTGGACGCATATCGCGTATTTTACGGAAAAAGTAGCAACTATTGGTTCTTATAACTTAGTGTCAATTCAACATTTTTGTAGAAATAGCTTATTCTGGACGATTTTAGTCAAAATATTTTCATTGCGTTGTACAGCGAATTGTTCAGTACTGTACGTGAATTGCCTAAAAATAACATTCGTACTGTACGGCAGCTTGCAGTTATAATCAATAAAATATTGCCATTATCTATATTAATGGCTTCTTCAACCTTTGGTTTTAACTGTTTTTCTTTCTTTTTTTTTCCGGACAAGACAGTTTAATTATCAATTTGAAAAGTAAACTTTGCACAGAATGTTGCAATCATGTGATTTCATTATAGAGATCGACGAAATTCCATAATCTCGCGTGTTTGTTAAGATATATTACCCAGATAATCTTCCGATTTCATAATGGAAAATTTGCATAATGCTTTAGCTTTAGTTTTTATGTAAGTTATATTCTGAGTTTCGTTTATATTTGATTCTCTTTCATTTTCTCTAGTACATGTTGTATGAATGCTGTCTTATCACGAGAAACTTCTTATGCTTTTTCGATAAATATTTGCATCTATTTAAGCGATTATCAAGAGATGTACAACATACATCATATATAAAACGATCATTTCAAAGGGTGTTTTTGTTTCTATTGCAGGGACAACATGACATACTTATGTGTATATTGCACCGAGAAACTTTCAATTTTTTCTTTAATTGTGTAACATTTGATGGAACAGCATCATGACAACTGTCAGAAGGGAAACTTTTAAGAACATTGAATTTTAAGATAATTCAGAGCGATGGAGGGAACAAGGTCGCACAATAACTAGAAATAAAGAAAGCGAGACGATATATGTTTCAAAACCAAATGTTGTACCAAAAGAAAACCCTTTAAATAAAAATTGTGAATGTTACTGATACCACTAACAAGGAAATCGATGCTTCAACAAGTTCTAATTCCGAAAATGAAAGTTTTGAAATCACAAGAATTGATACCAATGAATCTTCCTATCAAGATATTGAGTCCTTATTACCAGAAGTTATACAGACATTAAAAGAGAATGGAAGAGACAAAATACGTATCATTTAATAGACTGTTGGCCGAAAAAGAATTATAATGGATAACATTGCCTTTTTACTGTTTTTAGATGTAGTTCGGTGGTTTAGTTTAGATGGCTATACTACGTCCATGGGATATTCCGAAGAAGTAAAGCTATGTTGGTGCACCAGCTTACGTTTATTTGGTGGTCGATTTCTAAGATGCAAGTGAGGACATAAAAATAGATCATTTTCATGTGCAATTGTGGCTTAATAAGTAAAGTACTATAAATGTAGTTTCTGAGAGTGTGAGTGAGTATAACGTCAAGTGAGCAATTTTCAGCTATATCATGGTGAGAACAAGTTACATTTCAAACGCTTTGCTGGATTTTGACAGTGCTAGTTCGCAACAGACTGGGATTAGACATATTGCTCTACTGACACATCATCCTTATTACAAGCCAACCATCTCTATTCTTGTTAATTAATGATTTGTGCATAGCAGAGAAGAAACAAATCTCAATGGTTCCTGTGGCCCTGAGATATTTAAAATTACATAAGAATAAAAATCAAATGCCTTTTCATTATCATGAAGTGTAATACATTGAATAGATTGTCTTTAAATAAAATATTCAGAAATATCATGTGAATTTTCTAGGAAACAACTATTGTTTTCTTTACATATTGAATGGTATAATATATATATATATATATATCACGAGGGGTCCGGGTGGCTCAATGAGTTAGGTCGTTGGATCTAACAACTCATACAAGCCTATCACCAATACGGCGTGGGTTCGCGCCCGGCTTTGTAAATTGCAAAAAAGGGGTGCACTCGACTCGCAGCCGCAAGTGATAAAGTTTACCAGTTGCTTGCCCATGGTCGGTGGTTCTCTTCGGGTACTCTGGCTTCCTCCAACACTAAAACTGGTCGCCATCAGGGGAAGATCCAGGATTTCAAGTTAGGAGGCGCAGTTAAAATAATTGCGCCGAGCGGAGCGATGCTCGAAAATTTTTGGGGTATTTCGTGTGAAAAATCACGATTTTACGCAAAAAAATCAAATTTTTTCCAATTTTAGGGGGCGCTCGCGCCGGGTGCGCCGCCCCCCCCCCCCTGGATCCGCACCTGCTCTATGATTAAATTACTTAAGGTTCTTAGAGCCTCTGGATTCTCGCATCCCATAATCCAAATAAAGATATTTTCATTATTACATGTTTTTAAGTTTGGACATAGTGTATAGATAGTTTCTAAATAAGGTTTTCTAATATATTCAAACTTTTTACATTTGACGAGGAAGTGAGTTTCATCTTCCACTCCATCTTTACATATTTTGCATATTCGGTATGCTGCTTTAATATTTTTATGCCTTCCCAATTCAATTTCTAAATGATGATTTCCGATTCTTAATTTGGAAAGGGCTTGGCGTTGTTTAAAATTAGGTATATTTAAATATGGCTCGAAATTAAAATTTTGTTTAAATAATCGATATGTTCTTAGTTTATTTTTTGGTTATATTCTCTTCTATCATCATTAAACAGTTCTGTTTTCCAACTCTTTAAGTTTTTCTATGACAATTTTTTTAATCAAATTTTTACTTTTACGAAGTAGATTACAGGGTTTGAGATCCAGAAGCTCCAGAACATTTATTACACAACTATACCAAGATTCTTTGCCATCTTCGTGTAAACTTTTTGAAACAAATAGTGCTTCCTTTAATAAAGTATCACCATTATTTTCCAAATGAACCCAATATTTTATCATATTTAATATTATTGTAAAAAAATATTGGAAAACGTCCCAACTCTGCCATAACTGCAGAGCCGGTACTTTTCCTATTTACACCTAGAATACATTTTAAGCTTTTAGAGTGTAGTTTTAGAGTTTTAGTTTGCACATTTTGTTGTTCATGTGCGATGCTTTATTCACGAGAAAAGCCATCATTTGTTTTATACATCATACAAATTATAAACATTGTCGGTCATCTTTCTTTATGGTTGTCAAGGACTACTTCACGCTCTATCTCTCGATATTTTGAACAGGTTCCACTTCTCACGAGAGCTGCAACTTGATTTTTTTCTACATCCTTGTACCCGTTCTTGATTTTATTTATACAAAATGTCGTTTTTAGTACTTTGATACTCGTGTCCCTACAAGAGCAATTTTTTACTGCATCGAATTTTTTGCAGAAACCCACTGTAGCTGTACATGTATTGCTTCCGGTAGGTCATTTCCGGTGCATGAAAATTTAGGCATTAGTATATAGAACAAAATTGCTATTTCTACCATAGTTGGGACTTCGTCCCATAAAAAGAGGTGTGTTTTTGAATAGCAATATTGTACCAGATTTCTCAGATTATCTTTCGAACAATAAAAGGTGTGTTCCCTGAAGGTCAACTTTCTTAAAATCACATATGTTACCTATTGTTGTTTTAGCAGTTATAATCTAATATGATAATAGGTGTTACCTAACTTGGGACGAAGTCCAATATTTTTTTTAAACAATATATCGAGGACCAAACTCCGGACAGTTTTCGTATCCACTACCGAATATGGTTCATAACCGGAAGTAGTAAATAAACTTTATTGTACTATAGCTTTAGTTTGCACATTTTGTTGTTCATGTGCGATGCTTTATTCACGAGAAAAGCCGTCATTAGTTTTATGCATCATAAAAATTATAAACATTGTCGGTCATCTTTGTTTATGGTTGTCAAGGACTACTTCACGCTCTATCTCGCGATATTTTGAACAGGTTCTACTTCTCACGAGAGCTACAACTTAATTTTTTTTTCTACATCCTTGTACCCGTTCTTGATTTTATTTATACAATATGTCGTTTTTAGTACTTTGATACTCGTGCCCCTACAAGAGCAATTTTTTACTGCATCGAATTTTTTGCAGAAACCCACTGAAGCTGTGCATGTATTGCTTCCGGTATGTCATTTCCGATGCATGACAATTTAGTCATTAGTATATAGAAAAAAATGCTATTTCTACCATAGTTGGGACTTCGGCCCATATTAATATCAATTATGATACACCTAGCTGTTTGGACTTTTGAAAAGAAAATGCATTATATAATTAACATAGTAAGCCATTACTTGAATAACACTCTATTACTGTCTATTTAGAAAATAGCAAGTTTATTGTCCTCCTTGATTTCAGTGTTTTCCTCCACATATGGTCGCGAAATAGTTGGTGTCTCGCAGTCATAAACTCGCCATTGCTCTCATAGCCAGTGAATAGGTGTATAATATATATTATGATCACACCATTTCACTAAAGGGGAGGTGTGTACCCATAAAATAATAACACTTAAATTTGTCTAATATAACCCCGCCACGTTTTATTGAAGTGCCGGTACCAAGTCAGAAAAGTTAGCGGTCGTGAATTTCTATATAAGGAGTATCAATTTTACCTCTCACTACCATTTTGATATTTGGTTTTGGAATTTTCCGACTGTTTGATATTTATTTGTGTTTCGTTTTATTTTATATCATATTGTGTTCCACATCTAACATTAAGATGCATATTTAATAATGAAAATAATGTTCGTTTTATGTTTAAATAAATTCTTGTTTCTTCAATTAAAACAAAAATTTGTGTTTAATTGTACAACAACTTATCATTCCTCATAACCTGTCGCTCATTTCATATCGAAGTAAAATTTGAAGATACTATCACCGAGTGATTTTTGGACTTATTCTATTTTGGACATTTATCTAGAAAGTGTATTTATTATTTTTATATTCTGAATATTTTATCTTAATTATTACTATTTTGGAATCATTGTTTAGAAAATTCATAGAATGACATGTTGAAGCAAATATTTAATATTTTGATACTTTAATTGTTGACACTCTGTTGTGATAAAAATGACATGAATATTGTACCCATAAACAAATAAAATAAATTGTGTGAAAAATAATATAATGAAGAAATATTAATTTGATAAGAGAAATAATAATAATTATATCTATTGTATTAATTAGAGTGAATATATATATTGTATTAATTAGAGTGAATATTGTTACTCAATGTCAATGTCGCAACATGTTTGTTAATTGTAGTATTTCTAAATTCTTAAGGGTATAAATATTTGTGTAAAATTTGATGTTCATTAACAACTTAAGTACAACTTAGTGACTTACTTAATCGACAACTAGTAAGAATTACTATCGTGGATTCAGATTGTTATGCTGATATTGTCCATTGTAATTGTTTAATAAATTATATATCGTAACTGGGAGTTTTTCATCACTAAAGTCAAGAAACACCAGCCCCAATATAGAGAGAAAACCACCCCGGTTGCATATGTCGGAGTGACCCGAGCGTGTTGACTTTTTAGCTCAACACACGATCCAAGTACCTCTTCATCAACAGCTAGTGAGTGTTCCCCAACACCAACATAATTTAAAAGAATAAAAGAACGAAATGGAATTCAACTTAAGGCCGCAATGGAGACTATGGAATTTTACCAGTCAAAAACCAAACTGTGAGAAGTGTGGATTAATTCATGAATGGGTATGTTTGGCAACATATAGAAATTGTTTTAAATGTGGAAAGAAGGGACATTATGGAAGAATGTGTTTTTCCAGGAATAAATTCGAGCAAGTGAATACAAATTCAAACCATCATTTCAAAGACCATTTAGGCAAACAGAGAAAACAAAAATCGAAAAGAAAAACAGAGAGAGATAGTAAGCGAATGGACGCATTTATGGACCGAAAACAACAAGTACGTGAAATGCCATTTGCGAATTAAAGAAACACAGCTTTCATGTGTAATTTAGACACAAAATATGCAATCAAATTGGAACTACAAAAAGTGAAAGAACAACTTAAGGAGAAAGACTTGAAAATTAAAGAACAGAAAAATTAGCTAAACATAAAGGAAGAGGACATATTGAAAATAAAGAATGAGTGGAATTTGGAATTTAAAGAAAAACAAAGTGAAGGAGAAAAATATGAACACGAGATCAAAGAACTTAATGAACAGTTGCTAAAATTCCAATCAGTAGTCTTGCAGGAATTAATATTTATCAAATGCACTTTCAAATCGAGCTATTGAAAAGTGAAAACTACAGACTTATAACAGAACATACTGAAGCTAGAAGGTTATATTACAAGGAAACGGATAAAAATTATGGAAATATAGATGAAATAGTGCTTAACCATCCGAAATATTTGGACTTGTTCAATCAAAAAAATAACTTAGAAAATCAGATATCATCATTTATGGAGGTAGTAGTCAGTGCGAAAGAAGAATTGGCGAAGTGCAAGCAAGAAATGCAACAACAAAGCGAAATAATTAAACATCACCAATGTCTGCAGCAGAACTACCAGCCAGATTTGACATATGGGCAAAATTTCTATCAACCGGATCAGAACTATATGTAAAGTCATTATCAATGTAGTAACGGACAATTTTACCATCCAAGAAACCGCGGCAATCGCAGAGGTCGATATTAAGACCAAACACGTGGACGTCTTTAAATTGGAGAGGAGGCACATATCACCGAGTGATTTTTGGACTTATTCTATTTTGGACATTTATCTAGAAAGTGTATTTATTATTTTTATATTCTGAATATGTTATCTTAATTATTACTATTTTGGAATCATTGTTTAGAAAATTCATAGAATGACATGTTGAAGCAAATATTTAATATTTTGATTGTTGACACTCTGTTGTGATACAAATGACATGAATATTGTAACCATAAACAAATAGAATAGATTGTGTGAAAAATAATATAATGAAGAAATATTAATTTGATAAGAGAAATAATAATAATTATATCTATTGTATTAATTAGAGTGAATATTGTTACTCAATGTCAATGTCGCAACATGTTTGTTAATTGTAGTATTTCTAAATTCTTAAGGGTATAAATATTAGTTCAAAATTTGATGTTCATTAACAACTTAAGAACAACTTAGTGACTTACTTAATCGATAATTAGTAAGAATTACTATCGTGGATTCAGATTGTTATGCTGATATTGTCCATTGTAATTGTTGAATATTTGGATTAAGTGAATAAATTATATATCGTAACTGGGAGTTTGTCATCACTAAAGTCAAGAAACACCAGCACCAATATAGAGAGAAAACCACCCCGATTACAATGCCATAGGCGTAATCAGAAGTCGTAATTCGAAGAATAGGCAATACAATGGTCAAAGGAAAACAGACAAAAAGACAAGCAAAATGGTCAACATAGCACTACAAAAAACTAAAGATTACGCAACACGAACCCCACAACATTATGTGATGAAATAGAAGGGTCTGCAGTACCTGGTCTACTAGTGTCCCCTGTCGTGTTTCTCTTCTCGTAAATCCGGTGACACGCTATAAAACGAGGAAAGGACGGGATAGTGCCTACGGCCACTGGAACATTTCCGTGGTCGTTTTTGTGACGCAGTTAGCAAGTCATGGTGGCGATAAAAAAAAACTGTAGAATTGATGAATTCAAATTAACTATTACGGACACATGGTTAAGTACCTTCCTGTTAACAACAACCTTGTTTAATACTATTTCAATGCAATTTCAAAGGCATTGACGTGACCATTAAAATTGTTCTCGTATTATAACCTTATACATATTATTACACGGTCCTTTTGGTTATATACCAACATTGAAAAGTCTTCCCTTTTATAGCTCCAAATCTTAAAATTTTCAGTTTAATTGATAGCTGTAAATCTTTCAATTATTCAGGTCTCCCTTCCCCCTACTCCCTTTACCCAATTTGTACTTGCCTATCTCAATCAATATTTTGTTTAGATATTTCCCCCCTTATTTATTTATTTGTCTCTTCTTCCTCCATCTCTCCCAAAATCCCTTTATTCAATTATAAATATATATACTGAAAAAAGAGTTAATTCATATTGATATGGTGGACCTCACTTAATTAGTGATTTTGATTTCATAATTTCAGTTTACATGTTGTATATATTGTGTGTTACTAGTAAATGTATGTTCAGTCTATCCATCATGCTATGTCAATTCATCATTATTAATATTATAAATAATAATACATTTGTTTGCTTAAATATAAAGCCATAATTTGGCTATTCCAAATTATATCATACCTATTAACAGGTGATAAAAGAAGAAGAGAAGAGCAAAAAACTTTTTCTGTTTGTAAGATTCTGCTATTAATATACATGTGTTTATGCTTGGTAATTAAGATGAATTGCATGTATACATGATGGGTAGATTGCTCTATGTCTTATGTAAATTGTTTTCTAATTGTTCCATCTTGTTGTTGGAGAGGATTTGCATAGGCATAGCCTGTTATACAATCCTATTGATTTATCAATAAAATACTTGAAATGAAATTACACGGTCCTTGTGTCTTATACATTTGTACTATATCTTTTTCATAGGTTATCATTTGTGGAATAAATTAATTTGATGTGTTTAAGAGATTTTGATTGGATAAAAAATTGATGTTATTTTCCATAAACAAAATTTCTAACCGGAAGTCACATGTTGGGGTCTCAATTGGGAACATTTTTCATTTTAATTCTTTTTAGGCAATTATTATCCGTCAAAATATTTTTAGGACAAGAAAAAAATTAATTAGGAATTAATTTATAAAGATTGATCACAATTTTTTGTTCGGTTCATTCGAAATAAACTCAAAAATGTGGTACACACCCTTGCGTAACACGCTTAGCGGGTTACACAGTGTGTACCACATTTTTGAGTTTATTTCTTCATGAACCGAAAAAAAATTGAGATCAATCTTTAAATGTTAGTTTTGTCTTACTACGTAATGTAATGGAGAAGACACTACTTTGCTTCCAGTCCAATTATTTCCTCTCGTGAAATTACCTTCCCAATTAAATACCGCAAATAGTTTTTAAATTGAGGTAATTAATTTTGTTCCCTAGGAAATGCATTAATAACTTTTCCGGATATAAAATGTGGTCTATATGGGTTAAATGCAAAATACTTTCTTTGCAGACGAGATTTACGCATTTGCAGAACTTCCGGGTCTAAATGTCCGGATATCTTATACTTTATCAGAATTATTTTTGGTTTTGGCATGCAATTTAAAAACTATTATTTTTTGTTTTATTTTTGTTTTTCCATTTCGTTACTGATCACCCAAAGCATATAGGAAAGATTGTCTGATGACAAAAGGGTCTTCTCGACTGTTAATATATTTCAAGGTTGATTTTCGGACCACCAAAGAAAATTCGACAGAATATATCAAAACAGACTGTTTTGTGATCAAAGACTCTACTCGACAGTTTTGCAATAAATATTAAGGTAGACTGTCTGTAAGACCAGCTGCTCTTCACGACAATATAATTATGTAATAAATAATAAGACAGACTGCCAAACAACAAGACTACCGGACAGCAGGTAATAAGGCAGGCTGTTTTGTGACCAAATGATCTACTCCACAATTTTGCAATTAATATTAATGTCGATGGTCGTACGACCAAAGACTCTACTCGACAGTATGCAAAGACTCGACTCGACAGAATGCATGTAGTAAATATTAAGACAGCAGACTCTCGTTTGACCATAGACCGAATAATCTGTCTCTTGTGTGTCTATATTTGTTATTATATATTTCCTTTTTATAATTTGGACATTTTTGTTTTTGTTTTTTTTTTCTGTGTCAAAAAAAAAAATGTCCAAATAATAAAAAGGAAATATATAATGACAAAATATAGACACACAAGAGACAGACTATTCGGTCTAGTATGACCAAGGGCTACCCGACATTATGCAATGAATGTTCATGCATTCGAGTCATTAGAAAGAAGTAAAAAAAACATGTAAATAACGTATGTTCGTCTTCCTACGTCGAAAGGATAACATCAGATCGACCTCTATTAAGGAACAAGTCAATAAATCTATAGTTAGAGCATCAATTGAGTATACTTGTTATGTATTGCAACAAAGCGCCGCGATACCGTGAATCATTTGTAAATGGAATTATGTGTATACCCATATCGAAAAGAAATATGAACCGGTCATTGTATTCGGAACGAACGAATTAGCATTGCGACGGCGTTCTACCTGGAGTTATATATCGTAAACAAACGTGGTTCTAACAAAATTATTCAAAAGTTGCCTGCAAAATGGCATTGTACTGTACTAAACAGGGTAATTATCTCAATTTTCCACTGGCGTTAACCATACAATAATTCTTTTTTACTAAATGCAAATAGCTTAAACTACAATGAATACAGACCTTAAATGGAACATTGAACAAATATATTGTTATGTTCATCTGTCATAGAAAGGAATTTCCCTTTCGGGCATCTAACTTTCTCAGAAAATACACAATGACGGTACCAGTTCGAACACAATATGCTTGATAAAAAGTAATAACGCTATAGTGGTAATAATATATTTTGTATTCTATTCAGATCTTAGTTTCTAAGAAAGTAGACGTGACAGGGCGTCAGATACATGCACATGTAAGTTAAGACGAGAGGTGATTGTTCGTTTTGTTGCTATTGATGAAGTTGATGATCATCACTGTTTTACATTTTTCGTTTCATAATAATATAGACGAACATTTCATTTCTCATCTTTTCCTATAATTAGAGAAAACATACCAATAGTTATTGTCCCCCGCCCCCGCAAAGCGGAGTGGGGGATATGGAAATGGCGGGCGTCCGTCCGTTATTCCGTTAGTCCGTCCGTCCGAGATATGTTGTAAGCGCTCTAAGATTTTTATTTGTTGACCAATTGATTTCAAACTTACACACAAGCATTATAGTAAGAATCTCTAGCTTAAGTTCGAAATTGGGCAAAATTTGAAAAAAATTGTGAGAATGGCGGCCATTTTTAAGATGTCTGCCAAAACACATCAAAAGTGCTACAATTTCAACGAAAATTGATATTTAGAAGATTTTCGACCTGAGGAATGTGATAGTGACAAATGCGATTTGAAAATGGCGGCCATCGCAGCCAATATGGTGGCCATTTTGGCAGCTATTTTCAATATGGTCGCCAAAAGACATACAAAATTTCGAAGTGCTCCAATGCTCCAATTACAAAGAAAATTGATATTTAGGGGTTTTTAGAGGAATGTGACCAATGCGATTTCAAAATGGCGGTCATTTTGGCAGCCATTTTTAAGATGGCCGCCAAAATGCGTAAATTTTCGAAGTGCTCCAATTTCAACGAAAAAGAAAAATGTGATGGTGTCAAAAGCGATTTGAAAATGGCGAGTTATTTTTTTACTGGTACACATGTTCTTGTGTATGTGATGTACCAATAAAAATGTAGAAACAGTCAAACCTGCTTTAGTGACCACCTCTATTAAACAACATCTTGTATTATGTGACCTTTGATTTTATTTCCCTTCACAGTGCATTTCATGTCAATTAAACCTGTATTAAGCAACCATCTGTCGTATGTGAGCATATTTCACTGTTCCCTTGGAAGGTCACATAAGATAAGTTTGACTGTATCTAATTTAGTCTTTGAAGAGCAAGTAAGCAAAAGGACCTAAACAGGAGTTATGGGAATTTGACTATTTTATACATCGTGTAACAGAGTAACATCTTGTGACCGCAACTCCTGAAACCGTTCATCAGAATGTGTTCATGTATGGTAGGATTGTTAGTCATAATATGTAATTGAGCCTGCTATGCTGCCATTTTAATTTGACAAATTTTGTGGAATATGGGACTTTGACCTTTTTCGACCTACTGTATCATAATTGAATCTTGTTTAGACACTTAGAAAAAGGTCATATGTGAAAGACCTCAAACAGTTTATTTCTGGTCTGACATTTGCAAGAGGAAGTAATCAACCTGTTATATCAAATGCCATTGTTTTTCTGTCTTCCTCAAGGGCTGATATATTCAGACTTTTTAATTTTGAAAACCTTTATTGATATTAATATATCACATAGATAACATATTCACATTACACCTCTTTCTATATTACGGCGGGGCACATATGGCTACGTGTAGCAATCATGTTTGTATGGAAATGATCACTAATGTATGAGATAACACTGATTGTATGGTTTCTGATGCACTCTCAAAGAGATTTGATTTCATCTATTCACTGATAATTTTGATTGTTATGTTTTGAAGCGGACAACAAATATGTAAAACCAAAACGGAACCGGAATAAAATTCCGATTTTCAACACATCTCCTGTTGTTATGAATTGTTGACGTGACCACAACCTATTATCTCAACATAAAATGATCTTATTATTTGTATATAGTAAAACCTTATGGTGGGTTTTTGTTTTGTTTTTCTTCGTCTTGCGTACACTATTTTCCCAGTTTCTGTGGATTGTACATGTTTTTATTGCCCCTTCGATATTCTCTAACGTTTATATAAGGTATAATAAGTACCTATGTTTTCATAGCCCTGTTAATCAATCCCATTCCATATCCATTGTCCACTTGCAATATGGCGTTTGTCTATTACAGTTTGACAAATTTGTTGCTCGATTGCTTGATTTTCAACCCTTGCAAATCAGTTGTCTCCCTTAGTAGAACAAGTTTACAAACGATAAATCAGAAATAAGACTGTGTGTACGCTCTTTACAATAAAGATGGTCATAAACACACAGTTTCTTCTGCTGAACGAAAGATAGAAGATACTAAGACGTGACAAAAGTCGTGAATCAACACAGAAATATAAACACGTAACAAACAGATAAATAAGAGAAAGAGGAACTGTAATTAACTTGAAAAAAAACCAGTTAATCAAAGATAAGCAATAACCACGGATGAACTTGGATGCTCCTGAAGGGTACGCTGTTTCTGTTCCACAAATGTTTCTGTTCCACAAATGTTCCATTCCAACAAGTAAAGCTACCAAATACGTCTTGCAATGACCTGTTGATAATTCCCTAACGTTCCATCAAGGAGACGAGTATTTGGTATATCCTGCAACATAGTATATATCCATATAGAAAGGGCCATTTCATGCAATCCTATTTCTACACAAAATCATTGACATGTAAATTAGACTCTGTCAATATGATAATAAAATTAGATTTTTCATGATAGAGAAAACACATAGAATTTCTACAGTAAACGCTAGTTATCTTCAGACTTCACACTTATCATTCAGATTGACAGATTTAGGATACCTCACACTATGTTACATTGTATAGATTGACAGATTTAGGATACCTCACACTATATTACATTGTATACGCTTTAAATCATTTAAGAAATGTTTCAAGTTTTATGTATTCTTCTGTAGGTGTTGAAATATCTTTCTTGTTTATTGGTATTTATTAATTGTATTGCTTAAACCTGTTTACATTCCAAAACAGAATTCTTAAAGTGTATTTAATAGCTATGGCATTACTATTTCACAGACGTTAGAAATAAAGGGTAAACTAATACAAACGTTCAATTTATTTTGCTAGTAAAACGCTTGGAGTTCATGACATCATCTCCGACTTTTGGAAAATGGATTGTTTCGTGAATTCATGTCGACTCGTCTAAAGATTTATCACTAACTTTGTAATCTCATACTTTTGGAAGCAAATTTTCCGACGATACAGGATTTTTTTTTTTGCAATTCGAGTCTGAAATATGTCTAACAACTTGACTATGATTTGGCCCCCTTCAATATGTATTTATGCAATTATTCACCAATAATAACCACATTGATTAGCGGGATGATGTGCTGTTATTATTTGTCACTTGTTTATTCATGTTTTGCCATGGCAGTGTTATTAGCCAAAACGTTTCTGATTATAAAATGAAATAAAAATAAATAAATACCACACAGAAGTATTTTACACCCCAAACACTGCCATGATATCAAGACTAAAAAATGCAATCAACATGCTTGTTTGTCTAATCTACAATTTAATAGCAATCTTCTAGTTTTTACTGGTAAAAGAAATCGGATATTTGTTGATGGTACGTTTGATTCTTACCAAGCTTCTCGATTTCAACCACAAGTATAAAAAAATTAAAACATCTGAAATCGGAGAACAATTTTTATGTAAAAACACAATAAACTTAATTTAACTGCACATGAATGCTTATTAAATGATTCCCTAAAAATGTTGTTTTTCTCAACATTTTGCATCCCGATGTTCAACTTAATTCTAGTTTCAACAATTTGAAGATTCTATATTTTCTCATTGTAAATGGTAGCTAGATGTTATTATGCTATTTGGTTTCTCTTCTTTTGTAAGTTAATTGGTTTTGGTTTCTATCGAGGTGAGAGAAAGAAAACAAAAGGTTTGGTTACACTGATGTATTGATTTTGGACAAAAAGACACATTTTCGTGTCTCGGGGTGGAGTATGAAATATTTTTCCTACTTTAATACTTTGGGGTTTTTTTTCTTTAATGAAAAATTGACTGTCTTTGGAAAATGCCATACCGGTATGGGATTCGCCAAAATTCGCACATGTGTGATTATTATCACAAGGTACTCCTCTCAACACTTGAACCAAATGAGTTTCAATTTACACTGGTCCTTAACATGTCCATCGTTCTGACTGTACATGGTTTTGAACATATGGATTCACATTGTTAAACACCAATCAATAAATCAATCAATCACATTGACGTTATAAAGCCAATGAGGATGAAGTTATAAGAGTGATAAGAGTACTCAGAAAGATGTGTAAATTGAATTCTTGTCCCTTGTTTTGCGTGGATAATACCGTGAGGTTCTAACAATATACATATTCCTGTGTCTGTTAACTCTGATATACCATCGTCCCCATAGCAGATTCCACGAGAGTTCTGTGAAGTGAGGCAAAGATGTTAACATCACGACTCAGCGCACAGCAAACGTGTCGCCCCGTTTAGTCGTCTCATCTGTCGTCTGCAACAAACACAAAGATGACGTAGACATCTTCGTTGTAATCGGGCCCAACACGTAGATAATGGCATTTGAGGAGAAACTTAAATGTAATAAGGATATGAACAGCTATAAATGCGTGGTATAATACAATGCAGTTGCTGAAATGAAATACGAAATACATAAATGAAATATTGATGCTTACTAGGCGAGATGTCAGGCATCACGGATACTCTGAATGTTTAGTTCGGAAAACTTTAAAACAAATATAACACTAAATCTTCAATTACAACAGTTATAAATATGAAAGAATTTTAAAAAAAAAGTCGAAACACAGAAAAGCAAGACATATTTTTCAACATTCAATCCAAGATTAAAGTTGAAATGAGTGAAAATATATCTTTACATCATTTCAATCACGGACAGAAAAATTCTTATAAGATGCCTGAGAATAGTATATATATATCAAAATCTCTCATAATGAGGTAAAGGTAAAGGTAAAATATATTTAGGTTTAAAAATTTCAACATCATACACAAGTGTTTAAAAATTTCTCGTTAAGTTAAAAATAAAACATAAAACTGCCATCTTTAACTGAAACTTCAATCCACCAATTGTAGCTGCTGAGAACTTTCTCACCAAGGATAGCCCATGAAAGCCATTCAGCTTATTTCCAATGGGGTCCTTTATAAGTATCAGCTTAAAGTTCAAGTGGACATTAAAAGATCAACATGAGCGGGTAGAGGGATTACTTAATTTTAAAATAAGTACATTATCTATAAAAATATATATGTATATATAATTGTCATTATTATGATATGACACGTCTTTCCCGTTCTTCTCTGGTATGTATCAGGTGACACTTCACTTCTTTTTTAAATCTTTGCAAATCATTGATGGATTTGATCGAATCGGGTAGAGAATTCCAATCATGGATTCCATTGTAGTAAAATGTTGTTGATTCGATGCCTTTAATTTTTGGTGTAACATAATTAATCTGACTTGATCTAGTATTATGGGCATGATGTTCATTAATTTTGATGAAATTATTTTTCAAATAAGAAGGACATGTATCATAATAGATTTTATGAGCATGGTTCAATCGAAGCTGTTTTACTCTGTTTTCAATATTTAAAAATCCTAGACTAGATAATTCAGCTTGCTTTATACTAGTTCTTGGGCCCATGCTTTTGATGAAGCTAACTGTTTTGTTTTGTGCCACTTGCAGTTTGTTTTTTAAAGCACGAGTTATACCAGCGTACCAGGGGGAACAAGAATAATCAAAATGACATTGAATAAGTGCCATACTTAAAGTTTTCCGCGTTTCGGCAGATAGACAATTTGCCTTTCTATACATAAACCTCAACCGGGAATTAACCTTTTTAATAATAGAGTTAGCTGTTTTTTCGCCAGACAGGTTTTGATCAATGTCAATGCCTAAATATTTAACACTATTTTGTGAATTTATTATATGACCATTACAGTTAATTTGAAATTCAGTTACATTTTTTAATTTTCTCTTTGGACCAAAAAGAATGCATTCTGTTTTACCAAGGTGGAGAGAAAGTTTGTTGTCAACGAGCCATTCACTACAGGATTCGAGTTCTTGACCAAGTTTTTGAGAGATAAATTCAGGATTTTTATGAGAAAACATAATAGTACTGTCATCTGCGTACAGAAGTAATTTACAGTCTGAGTTGATGCTTATGGACATATCATTGACATAATAAAGGAAAAGTAAAGGACCTAGAATACTTACCTGTGGAACACCACAGTTAATGTTTGCTGGGTTGGATTATGTGCCATTAACATTAATCAACTGTTGTCTGCCTGTTAAATACGATTCAAACCATTTAATGTTAGATACTCCCATCGCTTGAAGCTTGTTGCAAAGAATTTGATGATCGACCGTATCGAATGCCTTTTGAAGATCTATCATTACCATACCAGTGAAGAGGCCTTTAGATGTTTGAGATTTAATATGATCAAAAAGATGAATAAGGTAGGTATCGGTGGAATAAGCGCTTCTGATACCAGATTGAAGTTCATATAGCAAGTTGTTTTTTACTAAATATGATTCTAGCTGTTTATATACTGCTTTTTCTAAATAATTTGATATAATACACGGTATACTTATTGGTCTATAATTTCCAACCTCTGTTCTATTGTTTTTCTTAAATAATGGTTTGACCCGTGCTGATTTTAATTGATCTGGAACTATACCACTCGTTATTGATAAATTTACAATGAAATTGATGGGCTTTGTTAGTGTTGTAGTCGCATCTTTGACGAACCTTGCTGGAATGTCGTCTAACCCTGTGCTTTTAAATGAATTAAGATGACACAATTCCTTATATATAAATTCTTCGGACACAGGACTTATTTCAAGTTGTAATCTATTGATATTAACTCTACTATAAAACTGTTGGAAAAGAGTAGAGGCTACGTGGAATATATTTGGAGATGGAGGCAACTTTTCAACAAGCTTCGATGCCACGGTTGTGAAAAAATTATTGAAAATGTTTGCGATGTCATTTAAATTATGACAATTTTGAACATCCACCTTCAGAACAACACAAGCATTGTTTTTTTGTTTTGAACTATAACCTAAAGTTTTCAAATGTTCCCATAATTTTTTCGGAGCGTTTTTGTTTCCTTCAATTTTATTTGCGACGTATTCTTCTTTAGTCTTTTTTACATTTCTTTGTACGAAATTTAGCAATTTACAGTAATCCAAATATAAATGTTTACTACCTGTTTTTTTTTATATGATATTAAATATTGATCTCGTTTTCTAATATTATCTAAAATTTCTTAAGTCATCCATGGTTCGGAATTCTGTTTAATTTTTATTTCTTTATATGGAGCTATTGAATTTAAAGTTGATTGAAATAATTTTCGAAAAATGCTTGATTTACGTTTCTGCATAGATAGATAAATAACATAATCTCTTAAATTCAAATCCGGAGCTTTCGACCGGCTTTGAATTTAAGAGATTATGTTATACAGAATATATATATAGCTCCGGATTTGAATTTAAGAGATTATGTTATACAGAATATATATATAGCTCCGGATTTGAATTTAAGAGATTATGTTATTTACCTCATTATGAGAGATTTTGATATATCTCATAATGAGGTAAATAACATAATCTCTTAAATTCAAATCCGGAGCTATATATATATTCTGTATAACATAATCTCTTAAATTCAAAGCCGGTCGAAAGCTCCGGATTTGAATTTAAGAGATTATGTTATTTATCTATCTATGCAGAAACGTAAATCAAGCATTTTTCGAAAATTATTTCAATCAACTTTAAATTCAATAGCTCCGTATAAAGAAATAAAAATTAAACAGAATTCCGAACCATGGATGACTATATATATATATGTAAAATGTTAATATAGCCGTGCGATTTTTATTATATATATTATTAGTTACACAGTGTGTTAGTGACCTAATACGATATATACGGGGTCAGTAAATTCCATATGGGGCGAGAGCGTAGCTCGAGCCCCATATTTAATTTACTGACCCCGTATATATCGTATTAGGTCACTAACACACTGTGTAACGAATATATCTTACTGATTACCTTTGAAAGAGGAATTTAGCTGTAACTGCATCAAAACTAACAAATATGTAATTTTTTGTGTTGTCTGTAAGTGATCAGGTGAAGTGATCCGTATGTGACGTCATCTTTGTTTTGAAAGAAAAAGGGGAGATAACTCTACTACTAACCGTGTATTAAAAACTACTGACCGTGTATTGAATATACATGGTTTCCACGTGTTCACTTTAAACCAATGATATTCCTAGAAGTTTGTAAGAAGTAAGATATTATATGTTATTCCGGTCTTAGACAGGGTATATAATGTCACATTCACGGATTATGATTTATATTACATGAGCCGAAGGCGAATGAAATATAAATCATAAGCCGTGAATGTGACATTATATACACTGTCTATGACCGGAATAACTATTATATTATAGCTCACATCTTCATATTTAAGGAAGAAAAGAAAGAGAAAAAAAACGAAAAAAAAACCCGATGCCACGTATGGAAACGCCAAACTAATTTGGAATTTTCGATACATAAATTTGTATCGAAGAGAAAGAGAAAAATTTTGCATGATTTTTATGTTTTGTAATTCAAATTAAATATCAGGTAAAAACAGAACTTGGTTTTCTATAGTCCTAAAATTGTAATGTCTTAACGATATACCGTTTCTAAAATACTGCATTCTTTCGACTTGTGACGTTATATATATCATCATCATCATCATATTTTTATAAGCCGGGAATGTCACATTATATACCCTGTTTGATAACTAAATAGCAGATACATTTTTATTACGGATTTAACCATTGTTCTTTTTAAATACAGAACCCAATTGTATTGAATATATTTGCGTCTTTTATTTTCATTTTTCGTATTTCTAAATGTCCCTTTCCGTACCTCTGACATGCTTTCTTCAATGACGTCAAAATATTTATAACGTCATTTTACATGTATGAGGTCTCTTATGAAGGAAAATCTTGTATTAACTTTCTAAATCAATACAATTTCATATGAAGTAAATTTTTTAAACTTTATAAATATAACATTAATATACACAAAACAAAACAGCAGGTTATGCGAAACCATTTCAATAATTTAAATGTTAACAACAGTGAAGCGGAATTTTTTGTCGTCCATGTTGTTATCGTTTTTGGGAGACTGAAATATACAGGGGCCCCTCGACGGGATAGAAATATGTCTTATGTATACGGCTACAGACGTATACATAGCTTGATGTATACGGCTTGTTATCCAATCAGAATCCTTACATTTTTATGTGAGCTATAATATATATATATGACTAATGCACTTGTTTAGATGTCTTTCATTTTACTGATATCATTTTGTGTCATAATAATTGATATTCAAGTTAGTTTAATCCTAAGTTCCAATCCAGAATTAGAATGATAATCTTCTTATTACTCCTTCCCTTTCCCTAGAAGTATGATTTTGACACGTGTAAGCTTATATTATGGAGGATTAAGTTATATATGTATATCTATTCGTGTGTTGTCTTACAAAAAAACCAATGGTTTATCACCAGTTCATGATTAGGGTGCTCTTAAGAGTAGGATAATGTTGACCCACTTTAATGAGTACGCAATGTCTGTTGGGATGGGAGAGGGTGATATGGTGTTTAACGCCACTTTCAACAAATTTCAGCTATATCGGGGCGGTAAGTTTTATTGGTGGAGGAAACCGGAGTACCCGGAGAAAACCACGGACTTGTCGCAAGTTACTGACAAACTTTATCACAGAATGTTGTATCGAGTACACCTCGCCATGAGCGTGATTCGAACTCATAGCTTTAGTGGTGATAGGTACTGATTGCACAGGTAGTTATAAATCCAACTACCATACGATTACGACCACGACGGCCCCTACTCAATGTCTGTTTAACGAATGATATTCATCGTACTATAAGCACATACGTACTGTTAAACATCATCTAAAAGTCCAACAGATGGTGTTCGTGTCGCTAAACAGTAACAATACGGGTATCACTAGCGAAGCAGGAACTGTTCACTCTTCCGAAGCGCCTGTCTTCTCCCTCGGTTGCTAGTGGGATCTCTGTTGCTCAATCATTAGTATTCTGTATTTTTTTTTACCTTTTTTGGTCATAGTATTTTATGTCATTTTTCGATATGCGGCTTCTGTTTACCACCTTGTTATATTCAAACTTTCCTTAAAGGTGTTGACAATATTGTTTTTCAAAAGAATAAGGAAGAACGAAAGCATCAGACCGTGCAGCAATTCCAGAACAGGGTTGCGTTCAATATCAAAGCAGCTAGTCTAGCTGCTAGGTAAACTAGCCATGACGTTATTGAACGATTAGCTACGTAGCAGTGCTAACAAATATGGCGCCAATCATACAGAATAATTTCTTGGAACATTTTAGCTAATCGTATTTGTCTAGTTACCTTAATAAATTATCATCCGTATTAAAAGCGTTGCCACTTCCTACAATGCCACTATTTTTACCTTACGAAATTAAATTTAGTTTTAGCCGCCATCTTGGATTCAAAAGCTAGCAGACATCTTTTAAGCTAGCTAGAGCTATGTAGCGGCTAAGCTAGCTTTCCGTTCAATAGGATTTTTCTTCGTAGCTCAACCTACCAGCTACGATGTTGAACGCACCCCAGGTGTTACTTTTAGATTCTCCTATCATTAACAAATATCAAATATATTTCTACACGAATATTCAGACAAAATAATAATGTATTCTGTTCTAATGATTTTATCAAGAGGAACCCTTGGAATAGACAATTGATATAATTGATGCATTGTAAGAAACAACCACTCTAAAAGGGTTGAACGTGACAAATCAAATACAGTGTACACAACTTTTACTCATGACGATAAATAAGTCTTTTCACATGTATCAGCTTTTTAAGTTTATTTTAAATTGCCATTTACATTCTGTTACACAGCAATATACAACATCCCTATTTTACTATTAGCATTTCAGTGCATACTTGAAATTTGTCTAACTATAATTATAAGAATGCATGTGTGGCATTTACAGTTTACAAATCCTATTATGTATCGGAACAAAAGACAAAGAAAATTTATGTTTATCTGTTATATAAAAATGTATTTCAAGGAAAATAAAATATTAGGAATGAATTCATTGTTCAACAATATATTAAATAAACTGTGATAATATTGTATGTAATAGAACATATTGGAATTATATAGAATAGCTTTATATGTAATTATAGTTTTGAATATTTTCCTGGATAGTCAAAACAGAATTTTACAGGTATACTTCAGAGGAACTTGGACTCTGAAGTAAAAAATGTAACAAGATATATATTGAAAGAAATCTGTGATATTGGTGTTAAAAAAAAAAGAATGCATATGTAGCTTACATACATTGCACTGCTTACTTTCTTTAGGTTAAATCAAAACAATATGTTTATAGATGCACTACATTTCATTAATTTATTGTTTGAAAAAACCTGAATTTCATATCAAGAAAAAATTAGTCTCTTATCTGTAAATATTTTATTGAAATATTCCTGCCAAGAGCTCTAATTATTTTAATAGGATTCTATTGCATGCTATATGTTCCGAACCTTTCATGTACCGATATTGCATGTATCGATATTTCACATACCGATAATATATGTACAGAAGATCAGAACGGTCACTATTGTAGTATACAGACGAAAGTACGAACGAACTAAAAATGAAAAACGAACAGATACAAGACACACAATGATTGTTAGATAGTATTAGTAGTAGTTTGTGACCAACTAACGCCTAGACAGAGGCAGTTAAATATTGGCTTCCATTTATATCCAGCAGCACCTGCATATGGAGTATTTATCTTTCAGTTTATACAATATTGCAGAGCTTGTAGTTCCTATCAGGATTTCTTTGATAGAGGGTTGCTGCTAACAAGGAAGCTACTGAACCAAGGGTTCCTCTTAGTTAAGTTGAAGTCATCACTTAGCAAATTTTACGGTCGCCACCATGGCTTGGTTGACCGTTATGGAATATCTGCGTCACAAATGACCACGAATATGTTCCACTTGTCGTAAACACTTCCCGGTCCTTTCCTCATTCATGACTTATCATCGGGTTTGTAAATAGATTAACACGGCGGGTGTTCACACCAGGTATTCAGTGGGGTTCGTGTTACTTGATCTTTAGTTTTATATGTATGTTTTGTAGATCATTGTTTGTCTTTTTGTATTTTTTCTTTTGGCCATCGTGTTGTCTGTTCTTCTTCGATATACGTATTCTGGTTACCCTTTTGGTATGTTCAAACTCGTCTTATATCTAACAGTACTAATTAACCAATGTTTCATTGTTTAGCGCCTACACATTACCAGCTTACTGACCTATGGTCTTTGTTTTAATATCTGACATACAAGGCTTAGATAGATACGCGTACTATGTAACCGTTTTGAATATCTAACGCAGACAATACCGAGATGTAAACTTATTTTTGACTATCTTAACTCGTAGACGTGCCAGTTAAAATATTGTTTTATATCTAACGCTAACAGTACTAATTAATTAATATTTGACCATCTAACGCCTACCAGTGGATATATATATATTTTTATTATCATCTAACATATTAAAAGCCATATTAAAAGCTTATTATTCCGTCATATCTTAATCAATAATACATTTCTCTGACGTCACACTGTTCGAACAGTGGATTATTTTTAAGAATCTACAGTGGATTATTTTGTTCTTGAATATTTAACTTTAACCTTTTACTGTTTTATGCTTAAAAACGTGTTAAACATATTTTGGGACTTTCGGATATCAAGCCACTGTTGGGCTTTTTCAAGTCTACTTTGATTTTCAAAACTTCCATCTAACCACACGACTACGGTGACCACACTACTAGACTCTATAATTAGTATATATGACTTTTGATAGTAAGCTTTGTTAAAAAAAAATACCAACAATTTGTTTAAAAAAGCAATTGATATACAAGACACGATACAAGTATTTCATATCTAGCATAATTTATCTTCAGAACTGACGAGTATTCTCGCAATACAAAAACAAACAACGAACCGACCGCAACTTAACAAATCAGACAGACCACAGGTGAACATTTGGGACACTTGAAAGACCTTGAAATATCTAAATATAAACGAGAATCGAAAGCATGAATGCCGATAAAATTTTGTTGTTTAATTTTTGTTCATTGTGGCTTATTTAGCTTTCTGAAGATTAAAAAGGTAAAAATATAAAATGAAAACACTGTTGCAGATGGAAATGTATTATGTAAGAGAATACACTCCAACTTGTAGATTCTTAAAAATAATCAACTCGACCCTGACGGGTCTATATTGGAGTTTTTTCCTGAATTTGTATCTCTCATTATTATCTACGTAACAATTGCATTACTTTAATCTTAAGCCTTCAATATAATCTCTTACTACAAATGGAAACACTACGTTAATTTCTGTCGTATTCAATTTGCCATAGATCCCTAATATACATAACAGGAACAAAATAATATCTATTAACGAGCCGTCTGATGTTATATCACGTATACTAAAATGTATGTGTAGTGTTTAATAAATCTAATGAGAAAATAATCAAAAATCATAATTCCATACATAAACGCTTAAATTTCAAGAACATTATTTGTATATTATGATTCATTTTTAGTGCAATAAGATCAGTATCATACATGTAAAAAGAACACAAGTCAAGCAAGTTTTATTCAAGAATGCCCAAACAAATAGCAACAAATAAACATATGCTATGAGCTTTAAAAACCGACAAATGTATATAAAAATGCATACATAAAAATACATCATGGCGAGAACTAATTACATTTCGAAGAGATAATGATGATGTCCACTTTGTACTAGACCAACTCGCTTAAATAGAATTTTTAGTGTTAGTTCACTGGAACGATATTCCATGGGTAGACGTGTTGCTCAACTCGAGTACATTATGCTGATTCCGAGCCAACCAGTCTTTGCGCTCACTCTTTAATGGTGCGTGCCTAGTTGTGAAGCAACACACATACCAATTTTATAGTCTTGGGTTTGAACCGACCGGGGTTCGAACTTACGATCTACCACACTCGAGGCTAGCACGCGTACCATTACACCTTTGATGATGTTCGTGCTATATTTAATACACGAGTCTATATGACATAGAAATATACACATAAAACAGATAAATCATAAACAATTTGAAAACAGTTTATGCCACAGAAAGTTTACAAACTATGTGTTAGACATGGACAATAAAAAAGTGAGTATTGGGGACATACCAACACATATGTCATAACATATAGTTCCTTAAACAGCTCAACGCTCGTGATATTTATTTCACATTGTCTTTAAGGGCCGTCGTGATCGTATGGTAGATGGATTGACAACTACCTATGCAATCAGCTATCACCACTGAAGTTGTAAGTTCGAATCCCGCTCAGGCGAGGTGTACTCGATACAACATTATGTGATGACGTTTATCAGTTACTTGCGGCAGGTGGGTGGTTTTCTCCGGGCACTCCGGATTCCTCCACTAATAAAACCGACCGCCCCGATATAGCTGAAATATTGTTGAAAGTGGCATTAAACACCATAAACCAAACCACATTGTCTTATTATTCTTTTAACATTCTCACATTACGTCCATATTGTTCTTGGATACAATCTTTAAAATCAACCATATCTCATTAAATATGGGTTGTGTCACAGTTTACTATGATTTTTCGTTGGTTGTTTTGTTTTACTGTTGTCATTGGATTGCTATATGCTCCGTTTGTCGTAATAACAAACCGGTTCTTTCCTCATTCATGACTTATCAGCGAGTTTGTAACAAGAGTAACACAACGGGTGCCACATGTTAAGCAGGAACTGCTTAATCTACCAAAGCACATGAGTTCACCATCGGTTTTAGTGGGGTTCGATCTTGCTTTTCTGTGTAATGTTTTGTAGATCGTTGTTTGCCCTTTTGGCCATTGTATTGTCTGTCTTTTTTCTTTTGGCCATTGTATTGTCTGTCTTTTTTCTTTTGGCCATTGTATTGTCTGTCTTTCCGTCGATTTACGGCTTCTGATTACCCCTTTTGGTATCTTCAAACTTGTCTAATAGTTATTATTAATATTATATTTGTATGTTCTGTCACCGTTCGACATTTGTTTTACTTAAGGCGTCTGTGGTGTTGTGAAAATTGTTTTTCCTTCTTACAAAATAAGATCATGGTGCATCGTGATACGATGTGTGCCATTTCCATTTTTGGCTACCATAGCAACACAGTCTACTGCTTTCAACTGTTTCACTTCAGCTCCAGAAGAAAAGCATGACGATACCAGATGTGCTATCGGAAGCAGTTAATCGAAGGACAGAAACACGCACAATAGTCCACAAAACACTAAACTGAAAAAGCAAAGACTGGACAACACAAAGTTCACTCACATTTGATTGTAAGTCATTTTCGGTGGCAATGACCGATCAAATGACTGGATTGACTACGACAAACTTAACACAACTATGGTCATCTGCTACAGATGTTCCCTAACGGTTAAGCAAGTCATAATGGCGTGCGTGAAAATTTAAAAGAGATGAATTAACTTTAGCACTAAGAACCATTTATCTGTAGCAGCCTTGCTAGCATAAACCATCTACATGTATCAAGACATCCTGATTGGAAATACAATCTTTGGAACTTCGAATCAACTGAGAGATATATACTCCTAATGCAGGTGCTGATTGAAAATGCAAAATATGAAAATTGTAAGCATTTCTTTTGTCATAAATTTTCATTCTCAACCAGTCCACACTCTCGATAACTATGTGTAGATCAAGGTATGATTCGTCGGTTAATTGTTGCTTACTCTCCAGCGAGCGGTGTTGTCGCTTATATTCAGGACGAGAACAAGTTTAATAATACACTGAAACCTGTGTAAACCAAACCTCCTTGGGACCAGCTTTAGTGTTTGGAATAAACAGGTGTTCAGTTTATCCAGGTTAAGTTAACAAAAAAAAATCAAAATTATGACTTTGTTTAAAGTTCGGTTTATGCAGAATGTAGGTTTATTCAGGGTTTGGTTTACACAGGTTTCACTGTATATAAAAACTATAGTCTTATAGAAATGGAGGAGGAATTGAACAACTGTTGCAACGACCTTTGACTGACACTGAAAAAAATATGGATTGTTGGAGAAGGACGAACAATTTAGTCTTTTGTAGTGGCAAAAATGCAGCTACTCTTTTTTTTCGAAATTTACATAAGAGGTCTTTTGCCAACAGGGAGAGTGGCTTTGTCCAAATACGTTACCCGTTGTGGTCCACAATAAGATTTTCTGTATTATAACCTGACAATTCTCCATCTGGACGACACCCCTGATCGCCACATATTTATCTTTCATATTGACCTTTTTCCTAAATGCTTGACATTTCATTCTTATTTCCTGTACTTGGATCTTTTAAACTCCTTCTCTACGGCAATCTCCCCTCTCGTATGATGCACTAAACAACCCTGTTAGTTTAAGCCATGAAGCCTTCTCCAGTACCAATAATGTGGAAGAACAAAGGCATTAAGCTGAACCTATTTCAGAAATCAATTGGATGAAATTTTATTAAATATATTGAGACCTGGGAACCTTCACCAGTACACAGAGAAATACAAATGTAATTGATAAAAAATTACATGTAACATTACGATATACAGTACATCAATTCGTCCGAATAATTAATACTAAACTAGTTTGAAGCAGATAATATCTTTTAACTTTCTTTATTTCTCTAAAACCAAATTACAATGGTACAGAAAACATAATAAACACAGATTATTACAATAAATGTAGTACGAATGTAGCAGTACATGGAGGTAATAACAGAGCATTAGTCAAATATTATAACATTTTACNTCAGTGTGGTTAAAATAATGACCCAACGTGTGTGATTGTCTTATATTGATAGGCTGGTTATTACTGTTAACACTAATTGTATTCCAGTGTGCTAACGAGATGTTGGTATTAAGTTTATGGACTTGTTTGATGTTGCGTGGATTAGTTTTTATTTCATATTATGCAACTTTCTGTTTAATCAAAGAAAGTTCTCAATGACAACCATTATTCTATTTTTTGTATTCCCATGGTAACAATAATAGAAAATTGAAATTTTGAGTACTTGTACTTGATCGACATAATTTTTGTACTATAAGGAGGTTAAATTAATAGTACATTTGAACGACTATTTTTAATGAGTGAGTGAGTGAGTGAGTGAGTGAGTGCTGTTTAACGCCAACTGAATAAATTGTCAGCTCTTTCATGGCGAGAACAAGCTTAAAGTTATATTCAATGAGATAATAATGATGTAGGCTTTGTACTAAGCCAACACACTTAATTGGATCTTTATAGTCCTAGCTAACTGACCAAACAGTTCGCGGGTAGACATGTTGCTTGACTTATGCGCATTATCATTATTCCGAGCTCTTGCTCCTCAATGATGCGTACTTAGCGAAGAAGCAACAAATGTCCATTTTAGTTTTTGGTTTTATCATACCTGAGGTGGCACATACGATCTATGCACTCTATGCGAGAACGCTAACCATTGCATCACTGATACAGCTTCGACTGTATTTATGCAATGTAATTTCCTTCCACACGTTGGCAGTAGATATTTTAAAGCAACAACATATATTAAATTAGTACTCATTTAGATTTTCCATGACACAAATGTTATTTCCTAAATAACATCTAATTCAATTTGGATAATTTTTGTATCTTTTGTTTATTATTGTTAGTACACTAACATCTAACTATATCCCAAAGGGATCATGTCAGCTGGCCTTTCATTCATCCTGACCGATCATTCGGAAGACAATTAAATATACCGACCAACAGAACAACAGCTCTCTCAATGCTGATAGGCCTGTTGGTCTGTTGAATATATGAACCCTGATATAACTTCATACTCGATTTTGTTAGATGTTAAGTGTATCAAAACAGATACATACACCAATAAAAGAAAGAAAGATGCAAGAAGAGCTTGAAGATACCAAAGAGGTAATCCAAATCCGTAAACAGAAGAACGACACAATGGCCAAAAGAAAAAGGACAAAAGGACAAACAACGATATATAAAACATTAAACATAAAACTAAAGATCGTTTAATTTGATTGAATTGATTGATTTATATGTTATAAAATAAAACTCGCTGATTCACACTACTTCTGATGGATGACATATTTGTCAAGTTTCCTGGCACATGTACACTAATGGCATTTCAATAAACATGACTGACGAGACCTTTTGTTTGCTTCCTTATATTTATTCTTTTGAGACGTAATATAAATTACAAGAAACTTACGTATAATGTCAAGTGTACAATTTACAGTTGCGACATACCATAGAAGGGTGCATGTCTTATTTAAGTTAGTTGTGTTTGTTTGGCCACAGTGGTGTCCAACACATATTGTATAGTGTTTTTGTTTTGCTTTTCTTCGTCTTGTGTACCCTATGTTGCCAATTTCTCTGGATTGTCCATTTGTGATGGCCCCTTCGGTATTCTCTAACGTTTATTGTGAACATTGTTCAGAGAAATATACCACGAACTGAATATTGTTGATTTATATTTAAATCAGACATGAAATTAAACCGGGATTCTTCCCTAGGGCAAAGGTGACCTTAGCTGATTTACAGATTAGGTTGGCCCTTTTTGGTTCCTTGCTTCCAAATATTTTCAAATTATTCGGTTTTCCTGTCTTTTAACTTGAAGCGTGCCTGATGACGGTTATTCCAGAAACATGTGATGTGCACTAAATTCGATATCTACATTATTTTCATGATATAAAACTGTAGTTTTACGTGTATGAAGTAATCAAGATTCTGAACAGGAGATTTAAAGAGAACGGGGATTGACTCAGAGGAAGCATAACAAATATGATTAATATTAGTAAAGAAAGATCTCTCAACACTAGAAGTTATAGCAAATTATGTTCCATGTTTGATAACTAGGGAATTGGCAGTTTTAACAATTAACCGTAATTCTAAGACATTTTATAATGAGAAATCGGTAAGCGTTACATCATAATGATTAATCCGGTAATAAACTATTGGCGTTAATTCTAATTCCGCTCCATAAATTTCCCGGTCTAATCTGCTTATAAACAAATATTCCTAAATGCGACATTAACAAAGTATTCATTAAGTTTTTAATTCACCGGTTTAATACATTTGTTTTAAACAAAAGGAAAACAATTGGATGTTGTTAAAAAAATATATAAATGTGTTTTAAAATTGATTTGCAGGACAAAGTTGTTAGTGCACTCTTCTTTATTTAGTAGTCATGTCACTGGGTAATATAACATAGTATTGACTTTAACACATAATGAAGTCAATATCATGTTTTATGACTGATCACCACTCAATCTGATTAAAACCCTTACTACTATTTACTGATATGTCGCGGTGTGGTAGATCCCAATTACCTTTGAACCAATGATATCGTTTTCTTGGATTTTGAAAAGTTCGCAAAATTGTGTTACCGCTCTATAGATATTCCATCCTTGTTTTTATGCTGAAGTGGTTGAAAAAGCTGGATGGTTCGCTCTGGGGCATGTTTTCTTTGTTACAAATATAGGACATTTGCTGATACAGCTGGTGGTCTAATTGGCAATTGTGTCAACGCATTTGAATTTCAGTCCGTGTTGCATTTCTGTTTTGTCTTAGGTGTTTGGTGACCTGTTTGTTATTCAAAGTCCGTTGGTTTCTTTGGATGTTTTATAACTAATTGGTGTTGGGTCGTGAAGGTATTTTTCGGGTGGAAGCGAATCTGTATAGGTTTTTCATCGTTTGGTTGTGTATGTATTCGCGTTGGAGATTCAATTATCAAGAGGGGATGGTTGGGATCCCATGAACCGGTTTATCCCCTCCAAATTGTCGTGTCTGTTCCAAGCCAGGGACTGGATTTCCAACGTCATGTCAAAATCTTTTTTTTTTCTATGTTCAACGAGTTGAGATGAGAGGTGATTGTTCGTGTTGTTTACATTGGTGAATTGTTGACCACCACATGTTTTAACTTCCTCTTCGTAATTATAATTTATAATCTGGACAAAAATCTTATTTTGTAATAGTCTAACGGCATGTCTGTCAGTAAAATGATATTAAGATCAAATTTAATTTAGAATTGACCTTCTGAACTCCCATAAAGTATTTATCGTTAATTATTAATATCCATTTCCATAATAAAAAATAAATTGATAAATATATTTTGTTCTGCAATAAATGATGGTAACGGATATATTTACGATGAAGGATTGTGGTAATAAATAAAAAAAAATACAGATAAGCGACAAATACAACTCCTTTGTGTTGCACTTAGAAGTATGCACATTTGAATAAAAACATGTTAAGTTAAATAAAGTGCACAGATGTCTGCGATAAGAATAGAACTATATTTATTATTGATTACCACTAGAAAGGTTTGGGTAGTTGGCAATGGACGAAAAATTTAGATGTTTTTATTTTTATTCATTTTTTTTGTAGCAGCTTCAATGCGCCTACTCTTTTATGAAGAGATTCGCGCCCGGCTTTGTAAATTACAAAAAGGGTGCACTCGAGTCGCAGTCGCAAGTGATAATTTTTACCAGTTGCTTGCCCATGGTCGGTGGTTCTCTCCGGGTAATCCGGTTTCTTCCGCCACTAAAGCTGGGCGCCATGATATAGCTGAAATATTGCTGAAATTGGCGTTAAAACGCAAAAAAAAAAATCAAATCAATCAATCTTTTATGAAGCTTACCAATGAGATACCGGTATTTAACGTATAGGGAGTGTGGTACTCTCAAAATGTTGAATGTATTAATTTGGAGGGCTTGATGTTTCCTTAATGTCAGGCGCATTAGAATAGATATGATCAAGAAAAATGTCAAACTTTCCATTATTTCCGGAAACTGAAATGTTATAATTGAGCCATTTTATTTTTTCTCTCTTGTCTCCATATAGTAGCCCTTGAAC
The DNA here is from genome assembly GCA_002080005.1 of Gigantidas platifrons. NCBI lineage: Eukaryota > Metazoa > Mollusca > Bivalvia > Mytilida > Modiolidae > Gigantidas > Gigantidas platifrons. The sequence goes on from MJUT01047416.1 coordinate 275,299, forward strand.
ACAGTCTACATAATAGAATATAAGAAAAACTCAGCTAGATGATAATCACACTTAGTACCCATTGTAATATCAACTGTCTGCTGAAAAACACGACAGCCAACACAACGGATATATTGTCGCAACGCAACGTAAGACTACAGATTATTGTTAAGGGTAAAGAAGTAATATTAGTGCAAGGGGAGATAAATCACGTTTTAATGAGCCCCAACAGTATTTTTTTAGGATCCACATCTGATTCACACTAAGTCTGGAGTAACAAGTGTAGAGTTCTTCGGAAGGCTAAATTAAGAGTGCCGACTAAGTAGATGTTAAAATGTTAGAAAAACATGCTTTGTGGATCATTTAGCCGACACATTATCAGTTGTTAGTATTACACTGCACAAACAGAATCATAATTATTAAGGCACGATATTGTTACTGCAAACATACACGCCACGATATGGCTGAAATACTGCAAAGGTTGATGTTAAACACCAATCAATCAATCATAGACAAACTTACAAACCAACTCAACAATAATCTGTATTTATTTATTATTGATGTATGTTGTAACATTTTTATATAGCACTGTTATGAACTATGTGTCCATTAGGAAGATTGGTCCGACAAAAATGATTTGTTAGTTGCTCAGCGGCAGTGATCTTGAAACGATTATGCGACATTGATTTGATTCTTTGTCAATAATGTTCGTTTTGATAAGAAATAATGTAACTTGAAGTTCCATTAATGTGTTGTCTGTACAGAATGTCCCTACTCAGAATGTCTATAAGGAGTTTGTTGACCGAATCTTTCAATATACAAAAATGATATTTACTGATTATTTCTCTGTTAAATAATGGAATCTTGCGGTTTATTGCAAAATTTGATAGAAACAAAGTCAATTCATGCAGGTTATTTGTGGATTATTAAATTGATGATGATTTCAAATGAAAGTGCATCATTTATAAAGTAAAAAGCTCCACCGTGCCTTTAATTTAGGGATTAGGGTTATGGTGTTTAACGCCACTTTCGACAATATTTCAGTTATATCGTGGCAGCTAGTTTTATTGGTGGGGGAAATCGAAGTGCCAGGAAAAAACCACTGACCTGTCGCAAGTCACTGACAAACTTCACTTAACCACGAGCAGGATTCGAACTCACAGCATTAACGGTGGTAGGCACCGACTGCATTGGTAGTTGTAAATCTAACTACCATACGAGAACGACCACAACATTCCGTTCTTTATGTTAATGTATATAACTCTGTCAGAATGGATTTTATTGTGTACTGTTGAAAATTCTGCCTGAATGAGCTTTAATCTCATATGTTAACACATCAAACTAAAGGAGTAATTGTGTATGACTGTTTACAAATCTGCCACATAAGGGCAATAACAAAATTACCGAACGCCCAGCAATCTTCCAAAGGGAAAGGCAAAACTCATAAATCAACAAACAGACAAAATCTGTCAACAACCGGAAAACTGGGGAAACCGCAATAGCCCTGACTTGGTACATGCATTTCCAAAGAAATGGTGGGTTGAATCAGATTATACGGCGCCAAACCTCCCACTTCCATTGTGGTTAAAAGGTTCCGGTTGTCACTATAACAGCATTTTTAACAATACCGGCACAAAACATGTATAATAGTAGTCAACGCAGTATTTTATTGTGTAAATGTTTATGAATCTATCTCAGTTAGTTTACAAGCATGTGGAAAACACTCAAGTTCAGTGAATAAATAATTTCACTAAGAGTGGGGGTTTGTGCCGATGAACTAGTTCTACCTCGCTGCTTTTATTGAGATGCCTGTGCCAATACAGGAATATGAGCTGTCATGTATTTGTGAGTTAGAGGTATCGATTGTACCTCTTTCTACGATTTTGATATTTGATTTCTGACAGTGTTGTATTTTTTGTTTTTCACTTTATTTCAGTGTATAGTTTGACTGAATGAGCTTTCTGTTTTAATTATTTAAAAAAAAGTCTGAATGTGTTTTATTATATAATTGCTAACAAATTACTCTGAATAATTGTTATTGTATAACCCTAAAAAGTCAGTTTGGATAGGTTTTATTGCGAAAATGTATGTGAATTGGTTTTAATGTCTTTAAACATCAAACATATTTTATTCTCCAAATTATGACAGTTTTGATGAGACACAAGTTATGCAACTTCGTAATAATGGTTTTAATGTGTAATGCTAACAAGCATGTTTAAAGCCATTTTAGTATGTAATTCTAACTAATCTGTTTGAAACCGTTTTAATGTTGATTGGAACAAATGTGCCTGTACAATTTTTTTTTGCGGATTTTCCCAATGTGTTTTTGTACACTCATTTATGTTGGGTGTTTTTTTTCTAACATTTTAATCAATGCGATAAAAATTCTTCATTTGTTACTTTAAAACCGCATATTATATGTATTTCCCTATATTTTTAATTAAGTTGCATTTTGACACGAGAGCGTATGAATACACCATAGTAATTTAATTTGCGATGTGTAAACTATGAATGATATGCCGTTTCGTCCAATGAAATGAAAAGAAACAGAAGCATTCTTAATGATTGGCACATGTTCACTGTCAACTTAACGAACGAAGATACAAAATGTAGGCGGTGTTTTAGCCCTAGGATTTTCCAAATGTTGTAAAAGTTTGTCAATTCACCTAAAATTTTCACCAATGCCAAACTATTACCACGGCTTTTAGAACATTCTTTAATATCTTCGACATCCCATCTCAAAGCTTTGCGTTGTCTTCCAAAACAAAATGTCCATAGCAATCATTTTAATATAATTATGTTTATTTTCCTCGCGCCTCATTTTGTTATCTTTGCACATAGCAAATGGAACTGTTTTGTTTGGCTTCTTATGCTTGTTGATAAAGTTACTGGAATCAAGTAGGGACCTGTTGTGGTCATGATCTTATGGTAATTTGGATTGATAACTACACATGCAATCAGTGCCAATCACCAATAAAGTTGTGAGTTCAAATCCCGTTCATGGCGCGATGTACTCAACAGAAAATTACATTATATGTGATAAAGTGACTTACGACAGGTCAGTGGTTTCCTCCGGGTACTGTGGTTTCCTCCACCAATAAAACTTACCGCCACGATATAGCAGAAATATTGTTGAAAGTGGCGTTAAACTCCATAACCCTACCACCCACAATATCCACCTCCTGTGATATGTAATTACTTGACATTTTTTACGAATCATGAGTGCTACATATGGTCAAAACAAAAAACCGTGACTAAATAAACGAATGACAAAACACACACAACCCCAAAAAGAAATTACTTACTCTTAATTTCGTTTCGTTTCGTTGCGTTTTGATGTTTTTGGGGGGTTTTTTGCGTTTCTTTTCGTTTTAATTGCGTTTCGTTTCGCGGCATTTCGTTTTGTTTCGTCGCATTTCCATTTCGCCTTGAACTTAATTAGTTTCGTTAATTCCCCCAAGTTACACACCGTTAAAATAATATTGGCTTGCCCATACAAATAAATCATGAACCTCATACTGCCCCTACTTCAAACTCCGGACAGTTTTCGTATCCGCCTCCGAATATGATACTTCCGGTGACTTGTACAAAGCCAAAGGCCAGGTAACTCGAATAATTCAGCGCCCTCTATCCACTGTCGCTACTCGAGGGCTTGAAGGCATCCAATGATAAATATCCGTCATCCCCTCTGATTTAGAGGGGACCAATCAAATTTCTTCTCTGTTTTGAGAATACGCAGATGCGTCTTCCGTTGTAAACAAACCTGGTGAAAAAATGGAGATCAACATAGCGTTATCGTCAATTGAAGCAAAATACGGTTTCTGTTTCAAAGAAGAACAGTTATCTGCAATTAAATCAATCGTAGAGGGAAATGACACATTCGTTGTATTACTAACAGGATATGGGAAATCGAAAATATACATGCACTTGCCAGAAATATTTTTACGCGCCTTATTTTGATTGATTTCGTACCCATAGTTCATAGCTTTGGAGTACTTCCGGTTGACGAAAAAAATCGATGAATGCATTCAGGCGTTAATGTAGCGACCAGCGGGAGCGTAATATAACGACTGGATTATTCGGGTTAAAGGCCAGGGTGATTTTCAAAAAAATGAAGACTTTTCATTTACAGAGAATAATTTGAATATTAAATGATATGAAAGAAAGGTAAATATCTTAAAACAAGCACAATGGTAACAGTTATCTTCATGCAAAGTGTCATGGAGATTGCTCTTCCGGTTAAAAAGTTATCCTCTAAAAACTGGTCAATTTTGTCAGGAGTGTGACGTTTTAGCGTGACAAACTTTAAATTGCCTTAACTTACCTTGATGATAAAAAAATAAAATAAAACATATATTAAAGAAAGATGGTATTCTATAATTTCGTACCATTTTACTTCAAATATCTAGATGTTTTGTGACTCTATGATTATGC
>MJUT01047416.1:279797-305809 GCA_002080005.1 Gigantidas platifrons
TTTTTTTCTAAATGAAAAATTGATGTATGTTGCTTTAGATAAACAGAATACTTACTTTAATATATCTTGCCTTTCATAAAACATTTTCATTCTTTTGATATAGCATTTTTGAAAATATATCAATAATTTTTCATTCAACAGTAATATGTCACACTCCTGACATAAAAACATTAAATGTAGATTACAATTGCAGTAGGAAGTTATTTTGCAGAATAAATTATTGAGAAACATGGGGAAACTAATGTGAATTTGCCAGATCTTAGAAAATCTATCAAAACTTACTACCCCTGACATTCTTCCTGGGAGAGGACTTCTAATAAAATTCCAAGAGAGAGAAATTACATCTTGCCTTAAAAAACTTTAGACTTTATTACAGATTTTATGATAAATGATATGACATATATGTATATCAGTTTTACTCAGTTCAACATTTTCAGTTTTCTATTTGTATATATGTTTTGAATGTTTCAAATTTCATTTTTCAGGAGTGTGACAAATATTTGATGGAACACATTTCATCCATGTGACTATAATGCTCAATAAAAGTTTGAATAGCTATTAGATAACAGCTATCATATTGATAATGGATTATTTGTAAGTTCATCTGCAAACTAACTTTTATGTGTGAAAGGTTTTAAAAGACTTGCAAGTATTATTAACCCATAGCATTTTCATTTTTTAAAGAAAAGAATGAGAAATTCATTGCAATTTTTCTTCAGAATTTGACATTATTTCCTTAAATGAAATAAGTTGTTATGTATATATGTTTGTCAGTTTTATTAAAAAACATAAAGTTCTGTTTTATTCCTTATTTTCAAAAAATTGTCAGGAGTGTGACAGGTTTGTATAGGATGATAAAGATACAGAATAAACCTACATACAATGTAATTTGAAAACCACTAAAAAGTTATTTTATACTAAGAAAAGATATTGCTAGTTTTAATAAATTTCAAATCCATTTTAACCATTTTTGATGAGTTAAATTCCTAAAGGGCAAATAATTAGCACACTAATCATTAGGGGAAAAAAACCCATAATTTTGAATCTTCTTTTAATATTTACTGTTAACTTTAAGAAATATAAGCTTTTGAAGAAATATAACTTTTAGTTTGGAAAGAATAAGTTGGTTATATTATTTTCAGCTTGACAGGTTTATTTTCGAGAGGGAGTCAGGAGTGTGACAATTTTATTTAAGAAATAGATTATTTTGTAAGCATATAGCCTCCATAAAACTGCTTGTAATTGTCTTGGGAATTATTTAATTCTCAATAAGCACTATACTGTTGAAAAGATGTATAAATGGTTGAAAATTGAGTTGTCATTTTTTATAATTATGATAGTATTACATGTAATTAGAATATGATAAAATATGATTGAAATAACATCATAATAATGCAAAAATGAAATATATGCAAGGGAAACCTTTTTTCAGTCAAAATAGACTATTAACTACTACTTAAAAAAGTTATTGTGACCAACAATGATTGCATTTAGCTTGATATTTGGTGTATTTATCTTTTAGAAAAATGAGTCAGGAGTGTGACAAAACATCAAAAAATGGACAGTATTTTCATTTGGTTACCTCTAGTTTATACCACCAATGATCAACTTAACTTGTGTTATATTTATTAGGCATATATAAATAATTGATTTACAACTATTAAGCCTCATTAGATCATATTTTTTTATGCTTGTATGAAAACTTTAGTTACCAGATTTTTTAAAATATACAGTAAAAATAGTGTTTCTTTGATATACTGAAACTGTTTTCTCATGATATATACAAAGTTTGGTACCAAAATGTGCCTTTTTCATATCATTATCAAATGGAAATGCATTTAGGTCTTTTACCATACCCAAAAGAAAATGATACCTCTGAGGAAGTAAGTCTGTATTTGTTATCATTTTAATACTTTGTTGCTAATAAAAGTTGGGAATTTTTTTTTTGTCTTCATATATTGCACTGAGCAACTGAATCTGAAAAATATATCATATTGACATTATTTTACGACCAAAATTATGTCAATTCGTCCAATTTGAAATTTCACCCTCTATGTCACACAAAGTCTTCATTTTTTTTTTAAATCACCCAAAGGTACTATGACATTGAACGTTGAGCATTTCGGGAATTTCATATCCACAACAACACTTTTTGAGTGTAGTTGGATATTCTTGAGCTCTCACAGTCAAGGTAAGTATTCACCTATTCTAGCCTGCGAAATTGTCATTTAAATTAAAAAAAAAAAAATTGAAAATCGTCGATATATGATAATTTCCCAGCGAAATGAAGTCGCCATCGATTTTTTGTAAAAGAGAAGCAACTCTATTTAAACTTGAACTTCAACAATAAATCGTAAACAACTAAAATGACGGCGTCAACACGATTGAAAATTTTGGAAAAAAAAGTTTAAAACTAGCGAAGAGAGAAAATCAAGAGACACAAAACCTTATTGGTTTTGAATAGAATTAATAGGGGAAATTCGTCTAAATACTGACGGTGCTTAATAATATCAAGTTGCGTACGGAATAGGAAGTATTGACTTTTCCTAATGAAAAACAAATTTATAGGATTCGGAAGAAATTTTCATCCTAGGATGAAGATACAGACAGAACATTTCTTCGGAATCCTAATCTCAACGAGATTACCGGTAGCCTTCAATTCAATACAAAGTCACAAACCCGGGAAATTTTGAAAATCACATACAGTAAAGTCACATTGAAGATCGACAACATGTACGGGAACAACCATTTATCTTGAAAAGGGGGGTGGGGGTTATGGTTTTTTGTACTGATCTGAATTTTTTTTTTTAAACAGTTGGACACATTTTTATTTTTTTCAATTTGCAATCAAACTAAATTTTTTTTTTCTTGCCAAGTCAAAACAAATTTTTCTTTTCTTCAATGCTTTGTATAAAGGTGTGAGCCAGTATTCATTTTTAGATGCTATGCATATAGCTCATGTATACTATAAATTTCCATGTTATATCTCGCATTTGTACATGTAAATAAACAAGTGAGGATTTTAATTAAACAAGTTCAGATCTTTACTATGTAAAGTGATCGTGATTCGGACAGGTATCTGGTTCCAAATGTTCCAGAGCAAGCGTATACGGGTGAAGCTTACATAAATTTGAACTGGTTCCCTACCACTGATGTCTGCCTCATTTTACATGGTTAAAGTGTATGTATATGACTGGATACCAGTTTTATCTGATCTAAATGATACCATTTCAAATTTGACCGCAAGTCGGACAGTTTTGATGTGAACTCGGACACTTAAATAATAAGACGGACAGTCGCTTTACTCTGTTGTTCGTTTGTCTTACCTTGTATAAAATGTTGATTTTTTTTTTTATCTTATAAAGCTAAAAATATTATTTAAAAAGCGATATACACTAATTTTGTATTCAGGTATGTGTCTTTTGATAAAATTAGCCTTGTTTACACTTGAAAGAACAAGACCAAAGTCGAGTCTGGAGTCTGGACCTGAGTCGCTTACATATTGACTCGAATCTGTTGAAAATACGAGGTGCACATCTTCGATAAATGTGCAATCAGTGTGCCAAGTTTCAATGGTGAGGAATGAAAACTCTTTGAGTTTCAGATTACACAAAGAAGGTACCCCCTATACTGTTGCAGATAGACGGATAAACGGACGGACGGAGTGGTGCGGCTCCTAGACATGCTTTCGCCTTTGGCGACGCAGGTATAATATCAAATCTGTTTATAATAGGAGGTGAACATCTTCAATATGTGTGCAATCAGTGAGCAAAGTTTGTATGATGAAGAATAAAAACTGTTGGTGTTACAGATTACACAAACTAGCCACCCTCTAAGTGTTGCGGACGGACGGACGAACAGATAGACGAACGGGCGGACGGTTTAGACATGGGTAAACGGGTAAATCTACTTTACTGTTTTTGCCAGTTGGAGCCGATCTTTTACGGACAGTAACAAACTAGCCTGCCAGCACTTATAAATGCACCTAAAAAAGTTCAAATCCCTTTGATGCATACAAGCTACAACTTTTCAAGGAATTATCTGAAGATGCCACAATACTGCAAAAAGCTAAAATCAGTTGTTCTTTTCTTTATGAATATTTTCTGGTATTTGTGTGGTTTTATCTCGTGTATATTTACATCATATCCGTCATTTGCAGTTTGACAATATTTGCTAAATGACCAAATGAAATCCTGAACAATAACAAGCACAACATGGCCACAGAAATGTTCATTATAATAATATCAAACAAAATGCATAATGAAAGGAAGAGTGATCTGAAACTTGTCGTTATTTGTACAAATGTAGATTGTGGACATGATCTTTGTTTCATGTCTTAATTACTATGACGAGATGAAGATGCAATTAAACTTTTCAGAAATAAAAATTATTTATAACAAATAAAGCATAAGTGAAATTAGGTGCTCCAAAAGGTTTTGTAATTGTCTTACGCTAAAGTTGAGCTTTATGCAATATTTTGGAAATTTTAGTCGTAGAAATTGAGCCACTCTAGACTGATACAGAATAACCATATTTTTGAATTCATAGTCAGTCAGAACATAATCAATGGTCAAGTCAGATAAGACTATCATAAAGTATCTAATTTAAAAAAAAAATAATCAGTTTTCCTCTCTCTTTCCTTATGCTACTTTTTTCTGTTTTGTTTTCTTTGACTGCTTCCTTTTTCTGCTTCTTTCAAGAGCTTTTTCTTTTCCCTTTCTACTTTTCGTAGCTCTTTTTCTTGAAGCTTTCGTTTTTTTCCTCTTCTTTTTGTACTTTTTCATTAAAACATCATCAGCAGTTATTACTCAAAATTCACCGTGGAAAAGACCAGATGTACGTAATGATATCATGAATGGTAACTCGATAAGGAGAATGTTTTAAATAACTGACTACTGTACTGAAGGATCGGAAAATTAATAAGGAACACGCAAATGATATAGCAAAAACGTCCGACTATCGGTCGTGTCCGACTTAATATAGGCTTACCCTAAAGGTGTGAGCCAGTATTCATTTTTAGATGCTATGCATATAGGTCATATATACTATACATTTCCATGTTATATCTCGCATTTGCACATGTAAATAAACAAGTGAGGATTTTAATTAAACAAGTTCAGATCTTTACTATATAAAACACACTAAAACTGGTCGCCATGATATAGCTGAAATATTGTTGAAAGTGGCGTTAAATCACAAAAAAACAACCAATCAATCAATCAATCAATCAATCTATAGTAATGCTACTGTCCGTCTGTCCTTCATTCTGTCAGTCTTTCTGTAACATTTTTGTGAATATTATACTCTAGAGGCCACATCTTTTATTAAGTTTTGACCAAACTCGGTCCACACTTTGTACATACACCTGGAAGCCTACTGATTTCCAAGTTCAAATGTCAAAGGTCTAGGTCACATTTGAGCTTTAACCATTTTTGGTGTTTATCCTTGTGAAGACACTAGCCTACATCTTTCAGTGGATTTTGACAAAACTTAGTCGACACATATTTCATACAGCCTTGAAGCCTATTTTGAAGGTCAAAGGTCAAGGTCACAGTTGGACTTATGTTTTAGCCACTTAACAGTGAGGGGATATGTCATGCTTTGCGCTGCCTTTGTTATAGTATTAAGTGTTTATTATCTAATGTTCATAGCCTTAAAAGTGACAGTACATACATGAGGCAGCAATCCCTTTTTATAAGGAACACTTACAATATCTATTAAAAATAGAGCGTAATTACTGAAAGGTCAAGTAGTTTGAAAAACTAAACGAAATCTTTAATATAAATTCCAAATAGAGTGAGGTTTATAGTTGTGTAGATATGGCATAACAGTGTTCTCCATTATTGCTCAGTGATAGGTGGTTGTTTTTTGTTGCTGACCTTTAGTGTGTTTTAATTTTTTCGCCGTTGCACATAAGTACTCGTAATCGCGATAAAAATAATACAAAGAATACTTTATATTTCCAATTTTATGCTACTACTTGCTACAGCAATTTTATTTTATTTTCAACCTGTCTCTCTTAATTCTTCTTTCTCTTGTAATTTTCCTTAGCAAAAGAGATTTCATCATAATTGTTTTCAAAAGTTTTGATTTTTCTGTTTTATTCCTTTGCTTTTTCAACCAAGATATGTCTCTTTCTAAGTTTCCCCCAAATGTTTATGGCTGTCCTGAAATCAAATTCGGAGTCATGCGGTCCATGCATGTATCATGATGTAATATTGAAACCATCATTAATCCTTGTAATATGGTGTTAGTCTGTCTGTTCCTCCATGTTGTCTTTCAGGTGAAAAAAATACTTCAAAACCATACACTAACGGTGACACACTTTTAAGTGTTGTATAAACATTTCTCTTTTAAATTATAACACCCTTCAGTTAACATATTTGATCATCTTTCTTTAAACAATTAAGTATAAGTTAACTGTACATTTGCCCCGGGGTCAGGATTAATTTTGTGACACAATTACGAGTGGCTTCAATCCGAGATACAAATATAAGGGTAATGAAAGATCGAACATGTTGAAGTAATTTTTCAAGTACAATCTGTCATTGGAATCAAAATAATGAGAAAAAAACAAAACTTTATTGTTCCTTTTTTTAGTTGTGAAAAGCAAAAATTTTAAATAAAATTGAGATTTATATATTTGTAAAACATATTAAATTTAATTAAATTGCATTTTGACACGAGATCGTATGAATACACCATAGTAGATTTAAATTATTGATGTGTAAATTGTAAATTTTATGCCGTTTCGTCCAATGAAATGCAAAGAAACAGAAGCATTCTTATTGGCATATATTCACTGTCAACTTAATGAACGAAGATTGCCAGTCCGACAGATAGGTGGTATGTGTTTTCAGCCCTCGGATTTTCCAAATGTTGTTGTAAAAGTTTGTCCATTGACATAAAATGTTCACCAATGCCAAAAAATTGCCACGGCTTTTAGAAAATTCTTTAATATCTTCGACATCCCATCTCAAAGCTTTACGTTATCTTCCAAAACAAAATGTCCATAACAATCATTTTTAATATATACACCTCGCCAAAAGTTAAGCAACACCCAATTATTTGGAAATAATATTTTTTCAAAGAATAAAAAAATTACCAAAGCATCTATTAAATAAACTGTGTTTATGATTTTATTAAACAAGTAAATGCATTCTAAGTACAAATTATAAATTTTGACATGTTAAAAGCTTGTTTAGAAGAGTAATATTCGGGGGAAAATGTGTGTAAAATGGCAGTAAACAAACTCAAAAAAAAAAAGTTTCACCTAAATCTGATATTTGTAACAAAATTGTTTGCATGTTTACACCAAATCATGTTTAGAACTCGGAATTGACAATTTAAGACTACATTTCAATACAAGTGTGGTCAGTAACGCGTGTAACCTCCACGCTTCCGGAAAAGTTCGTCAACACGTTGTCTCATGCTTTGAACAAGGTGGCGTAAAGTTCTCAAGGGTATACTTTGCCATTCCTGGACCAAGGCATCTCGCAATTCTTGTAAATTCTGACCTGCTGGAACCCGATCATTGATTTTCCGTCCAATATCATCCCATAAATGTTCAATAGGGTTCATATCCGGTGACATTGCTGACCATGGAATACTGTCAATTGACTCCTGACGCAAATAATCACTAACGATCCGTGCCCTGTGTGGTCTAGCATTATCGTCCATGAATAGCGGTCTTGTTGCAAGACGATGATTGTCAAAATGAGGCGCAACGATATCCCGGATGATGTCGCGATATTTTTGACATGTCATGGTACCTTTCAGAACGTAGAGGTCCATTTTGCAGTCGAAAGAAAAACATCCCCACACAGTGACACCTCCGCCACCAAAAGCTGTTGTTCCCTATATGCTGTATTCTTGGGTCGCCACACCCGCATGCGGCCATCAATATGGTGTAGAAGGAACCTACTCTCGTCTGACCAATGAACTCTACGCCATTGCCTCAAATTCCAATTACGATGGGCACGTGACCACTGGTGTCGAGCATGACGATGTCTTCGAGTCAACACAGGTCTTTTGATTGGTCTTCGGTCTTTTAAACGTGCGCAATTGAGTCTGCTGCTAACAGTTCGTACACTCACACGGCCATGCATATCCCAGTTGTCGCGTAATCGACGTGCAGTCGAAAATGGACGACGACGAGCTGATTGCGATAGTGCTCTGTCATCTCTGGGTGATGTTTTACGTGGTCTACCAGAACGATCACGTACTTTAACGGTTCTTGCTTCTCTATGGCGCCTGGATATAACAATGTGTGACACCCCTGTGTTTTTGGACTTTTTTTAACTTCAGAGTCTTCATGACCCTCTAGTGTGTACTTTTGAGGGTCAAATGAAATTTCACAGGGTAGCATCTTCAAACCTGATGAATACAGTACCAACAACATAGCCAAATGGCACAAGATGGGATGGCATTTTCCGGGGGTATTTTCCATGATGTTTAAAATAAAGAATTGTACCATTTTGTATTTTATTTATTCACTCTAGCCAGCCACTATAACATTCATGTATAATTGTATCTTATTATGTACAATCGAAGATCAACCAGCAATATTCACTTAACCACCGAGTACTGAAAGTTCGTTTTGTTGACACCTTGAAACTATTACTAGTGTTGTCAGGGTTGGCAAAAACCCGGGTTTTATGAGTATTGCCCAGCCCAGTGGGCAATACTGGAAAAACCCGGGTTTTACTGGGAAATACTGGGCAGCTGTTTGGTCGAAGAGTGTAGAAAAACTAACACCACTTAATCCCTTATTTTGTCAGTTAGCCAGGAAACTAATGGGCATGCCTGCAAGTTCTGCTTCCATTGAGAGAATATTTTTCCAACTTTGGATTAATTCAAACAAAACTTAGAAACAAACTAGGCATACAAAAATGTGCAAAACTTGTATTCTGTTATAGAATGTTGAGAGGAAAAGATGAAATTGAATGGTGAACTAGTTGCATTAAATGTTTCTGTGTATATAATGTATATATTTAGCAATAATACAATGAAATCATAGCATGTCTTAACTATTTTTTGTAAAAATAAGCTTAATAAACATATTACCCAGTATTGCCCATTTCAGGGAGTATTGCCTAGCCCGGGTAAACCCGGGTTTTCCCACCTGGGAAAACCCGGGCGGTCAATACTTTGCCAACCCTGAGTGTTGTTGTTCTCGTCGGACTGGGAGCTAGGTCCCGGTTCTGCAGCATCATTGTTTCCCTGCTTATTTGGCTGAGTAAATCCAAAATTCAACAACGTTGACATATTTGTTTTTAAACGTTCTGCGCATCATGTTGCGCAGGCACATGTTGCGCAACATGGATCATGCGCAGACTCAATCCAGTATTTCGCATGCCAATGACTTGCCATTTCTGTTCAAGTGTTAACTTACGTCTGGCCATCATCAAAATGTGAATATGAATGGTATACACCGACAACAATAGCACGAGAAACACGTTATGTTTAATTGCACGAAACTTTCACGGCGAAATCTGATGGGTTGCAGAGTAAAACCGGTTTTTCATACATAAAGAAAATTAAATCGCTAGGTGAAAATTTACCTGTCGATTTAAGAAATATGGTAACAAAAAACAACAAATTAAATTTTAAAGCAAAAAATATTAGCCAAATGATAAAGGTGTCAGTTCCTTAATTTTTGGCGAGGTGTACATGTTTATTTTCCTTGCACCTCATTCTGTTGTCTTTCCCCATAGCAAATGGAATGTTTTGTTTTGCTTCTTATGGTTTCATGATGAAGTTACAGGAATCAAGTAGGGACCTGTCGTGGTCGTGATCCTATGGTAATTTGGATTTATAACTACATATGCAATCAGTGCTAATCACCAATAAAGTTGTGAGTTCGAACCCCGTTCGTTGCGCGGTGTACTCGACACAACATTATATGATAACGTTTGTCAGTGACTTACGACAGATCGGTGGTTTCCTCCGGGTACTCTGGTTTCCTCCACCAATAAAACTTACCGCCACGATATAGCAGAAATATTGTTGAAAGTGGCGTTAAACTCCATACCCCTACCACCCACAACCCCCACCTCCTGTAATATGTAATTACTGAACATTTATTACGAATGTTTTCATGAGTGCCACATATGATCAAAACGAAAAACCGTGACTAAATAAACGAATGACAAAACACACATAACCCAAAAAAGGAATTTCCGACAATAATGAAGTTGTCTACTCGGTCCTGGAGATTTAAGTACCAAAAACTAAAGATATTGTTATTCTAGTTCCTAAAAAGTAAATTGCCGTGAAAAAAAGTGTAACGGGCTGATGGAGGGAAAGAAAGACAGACGGGTAGATAGAGAAACCCTGGTATACAAAAAGAATGAACCACTCGAATTACATCTAAAATGGAAGTTTGGATTCTATGCATGAGCATAGGGTAAGCGTATCCTGCTTCTTTAGAGACATCAACTGAGTTGTGAATTTTATATGCATGCAGAAAGTTAAATAGCGATCCGTAATCTGATGGTAGTACAGTAGGGATATATGGTATGATCATCTTTGTCATCTTAAAGTCAAAATGAGTCATTCAACGCACAGAAACGGTAATACATGTATGAAAACAGAAGGCTTCAGTCACCTCGTAACCTATAAAACAGGCTGTAACTTGCTGAATCACATATGCACGCAGAACTAGCATTTTGTCCCAATGGTTCGGATTGGTGGTTGAAGTTGTCAACTACTTACAAATTATTCCATTCTAATTTCGAAAGAGAAAAAAAATATATTTTCGGGCATACTTTATTTACTCTTAATTTCGTTTCGTTGTGTGTGTGTGTGTGTGTGTGTTTTTTTGTTTGTTTGTTTGTTTTTTTTTCTTCTTCTCGCGTTTCGTTTCGTTTCGTTTTAATTGCGTTTCGTTTCGCGGCATTTCGTTTTGTTTCATCACCTTTCCATTTCGCTCCTAACTTAATTAGTTTCGTTAATTCCCTCAAGTTACACACCGTTTACAGGGGCGGATTCAAGGGGGGGGCGCACCCGGCGCGCGCCCCCCTAAAATTGGAACAAAAAAAAAATGATTTTTTGCGTAAAATCGCGATTTTTCACACGATTTTTTTAAGTGCGCCCCCCCTAACTTGAAATCCTGGATCCGCCCCTGGTTTAAGTAATATTGGCTTGTCCGTACAGATAAATTATGAAGTCTGCCCCTTTTTGGACCTCATACTACCCCTTCTTCAAACTCCGGACAGTTTTCGTATCCGCCTCCGAATATGATACTTCCGGTGACTTCTACAAATGTACTATGACGTTCAACGTTGACATGGTAAAGATGGTTGAGCATTTCGGGAATTTCATATCCACAACAAAACTCTTTGAGTGTAGTTGGATATTCTTGAGCTCTCACTGTCAAGGTAAGTATTCACTTATTCTAGCCTGCGAAAGTGCCATTTAAGTTTAAAAAAAAATTGAAAATCGTCGATATATGTTAATTTCCCGGCGAAATGAAGTCGCCATCGAATTTTTGTAAAAGAGAAGCAACTCTATTTACTTCATTTTCTTCAACAATAAATCGCAAACAACCAAAATGACGGCGTCAAAACGATTGCAAATTTTGGAATAGAAGTTTAAAACTAGCGAAGAGACATAAAACCTTATTGATTTTGAATAAATAAAAATTAATAGGGGAAATTCGTCTATTATAAATACTGACGGTGCTTAATAATTGCGTACGGAATAGGAAGTATTGACTTTTCTTAATGAAAAACAAATTGAAATTTACTTGAAGTTGAAATCAGTGTGTTTATGGTATTCTTGTCAATTGTATTTTCTACTTCTATTTTCTATTGAAATATAAATAATATATATGTTCCTGTGCCATGTTAAACTGGCATACATCCGGTACCCTTCAATGTTCACAAAGTCACAAACCCGGGAAATTTTGAAAATCACATTGGAGATCGACAACATGTACTGTATTGAAACGAAGTTGAAAAGGGTTGAACTAGACAATGTGAAGACATGATATATTGGGCCTAACTGATGTGATTAAAAAAAATAATAAAGACAAAAACAATTGTTTGAATATAAATTTATAATCTCAACTGCAATTGAGACGTTTTTGGCTATTGATTAGCGATCAAATCACCACCTCCCCACCCCAAAAAAGAATAGAAAAAACCAATTTCAGTAACAAACTGCAAAACTTAGTTTGTGAGATGCATCTCATAGATCTATAACTATAAGACTGGCAGAAATGTCACACCAAAAATGTTTAGCAAAATATATCTCAAGATTAGTTAATTTCTGCACAGTCACTTGAAGGTAGGTATAGATCGTGTCAGTTCATTGGTCCAAATGGTCAATAGTGCGAAGGATCAATAGTCAGAAGGTCACCGGAAAATGCTATTATTGAAAATGAAAAAACACAGTTCAATAAAACTGCCTACATTTTGACAAACAAAGTCCCATAACTTTGGAGAAAAAAATCAAAATATTTCCAAAACTATACAGACCATCATATCTAATTACATGTACCATGTAAAGTATGATGTGGATAGGTCAAGGTGTTCTCATGTTAGAATGTGACTTTTTTTTACAACGGACAGACAGTCATTTGTATATTGATAGAAATTCAAGTGACTGTGGCTACTGCTAAAAACCTTAGAACCAAAAAGGTCTTTAATTTGGCACTGTACAAGTGAAATTTGTTATTTAGCATGTCTTTTACAAAAATACTAGGGGAACATTTATTTAAATTTCAACTTTAATTTAAGTTCTTCCATCTTGGGCATTGCCTTTGAAGCGATCTTGCTATGAAAAATCTATTCTTTTAAAACAAATCAACAATATACAGTAAATAAAGGGCACTCAAGGGAACCTGAAAATGTGCCCTTTATGTGCACTTGCTCTTTATGAGCTGTTGTCTATTATGATCAGTTTCCCTTTATAATTATAGTATACAGGTTGAAATTATACACAATTCATTCATGAGAAAGATGAAAATGCCTTTTATAGATAGTGATTTGTTATATAGAGGTGTTCTTTAGGCAGGTTTGACTGTATATTAATGAGACTGCCCTTTATAGATATTGATTTGTTATGTAGAGGTGCTCTTTAAGGCAAGTTTGACTACATTAATGAGACTGCCCTTTATAGATAGTGATTTGTTATATAGAGGTGCTCTTTAGGCAGGTTTGACTATATTAATCAGAGACTGCCCTTTATACAATGTAGATAGTGATTTGTTATATAGAGGTGCTCTTTAAGGCAAATTTGACTACATTAATGAGACTGCCCTTTATAGACAGTGATTTGTTATATAGAGGTTCCCTTTAAGGCAGGTTTGACTGTATGTACAGTTAAACCTGCCTTAAAGGGCACCTCTATACTATATTACATTTGTATATATGTTTATAATTAAAAAATGATTAATTACAGGATTTATTTTTTTGTTGCAGACTATGGCGGAGATAATAAAAAGTGAAAGTAGAACAGGTATGTAATGTTTTCAAATTTAATAGTTAACAATATCTAAATGGTTACATGTTATATGTCATTATGTGGGTGCCATCGGGATTGTATGGTAGTTGGATTTACAATTACCTGTGCAATCAGTGCCCATCACCACTAAAGTTGTGAGTTCGAACCGTGTTCATGGGGAGGTGTACTAGATACAACATTATGGCATAAAGTTTGTCATTGACTTGCGACAGCTCATTGGTTTTCACCGGGTAATCCTGTTTCCCCAACCAATAAATCTGCCATCCGATATAACTGAAATAATATTGTTGAAAGTGTTGTTAATACCATAAACAAACAAACAAACGTACATCAATGCACTAACCTAAGATATAATATGGTCTATAATCTTCCAAAAAAAAATGTATTATTAACTTTTATAATGTCCTTGATGTAATATATATATTTGTCCAAACAATGCAGGAGGGCCCAGGTGGCTCAGTGAGCTAGATAGTTGAAATACCTAACAACTCCTACAAACCTATCACGGCATGGGTTCGCGCCCGGCTTTGTAAATTACAAAAAAGGGTGCACTCGACACTCAGCCGCAAGTGATAAAGTTTACCAGTTACTTGCCCATGGTCGATGGTTCTCTCCGGGTACTCCGACTTCTTCCACCACTAAAACTGGTCGGCATGATATAACTGAAATATTGGTGATAGTTGTGTTAAACACCAAAAATCAAATTCAATCAAATCCAATCAATGCAAGACATTTAAATATATTGACCAATCGACCAACAGCTTTCAGTACATGCTCAGTTTTAATACCTCAAGTCAGGTCTGGTAGGCTCATTGCTGATAGGTCGAATGAATATATGAGCTATGCCATAATGACCCTATTGTGTATCTGAAAAAAAAAGGATAATAAAAAAGATATGCAACAACATGTATTAGATTGATACTAAATGGTCAGGTTCAGGATTAGGGTTATAAAATCCACAAACAAATATATATGTTGCAGCTAGCCTTTTTTTTTATTAAGATTTATGTTTCATGGTAAATAAAATTGTGACTAAACACAAGATGAAGTATGTTTTTTTTTTATATTTTAGTTGTTAAATCAATTTGGGCAGCAGATTGGGAGGGAAAGAATGATGAAGTGCTTGGTGTTGTTGGAGGGAGTTATTTAAGAGTTGTAGACCTCCTCTCCCTAGAACCTGATGAACAACTTAATGACCAGGTTTGGAATTATAATTTTGCTTTTAATTGTTTATTTTGCAAAATATACATGATAGCTTTCAATTAGATGAGAAGCAACATCAGCTGTACAATGGACATCGTTCAAATAGAGTTCACTGTAGATCAGGATAATTACTTTAATTTAAATACTTATCTAGATTGTAGAAAGAAAAATTTAATTTAATTTGCTATGAGTTACTAACAAATTGTCCTGTTGTGAATAGCCTACAGGGAGGGTAACTGTTGCACCCCTCACAACCCTCAACCCACCACCTAACCCACCCATAATTTCCCCCACAAAATCTATGAAGGCAAAAAAAAAAGTATTGTTCAGTTAACCATGGGGCAACGAGTGCTCGTGAAGGGTAAACACTTCCTGTTTCTTATAAGACACCCATAGTATGGTAAAAGTGTTGTCAATGATAGAAGAAAGAAAAAGTCTATGTGAAAAGGAAAAGAGCCATTTTCATACAAGAAATGCAATAACTACAAAATGTACCGATTTTATAGTCTGGTTTGACACGGCCAGGTGCTCGAACACACGATCTAACTCGCTCAAGATGACCGTATTGTGACAAGTTATAGTATCTACATATTCACTGGTGACAATCAGATGGTCGTAACTGAAGTTACCGCCATCCCAACATGGCGGACGCAAAAACAGGTAAGATCAATTTTCCTTATTTTCTCTGTTCAAACATATGTGCATGAAAAGTTACTCAGCTGCCCCTTAGATAAGCACGTTTTTAACGACCCTTTGTAATCTCTCCGAGATATGCTGTTCGGTTACTTAGAATTTTGCTTTCGAAAATTTGACAAGGATGATGGTAACTCCGTAAATAATTTTAGACTGATGATGGTAACTTAATTCCTGGATGGTGGTAACTTCGTATTCATATTTCTATGTATCACAACAGATAAACCTTAAAACAAGGTATAGTAAGAGTATTTTGTACTTTTTATTCGAAGTTTTATCACGGCATAACTTTATTGTATGGAAAACACAGTTACTTTCCTTTATTTACCTGGATTTTCCTGTCGCCGTATAGATCTATCACTGGAGCAAGCAAACATTCTGCATTATTAAACACATTTATGAATAGTTTTCTATAAAAACACCATCTAAGGCTAAATATATGTTATATTTTTCATACAAAAGGGTTTTTCTGTAATATTGTTCGGGTTTTCTGCAATTCGAGGTACCCAAAAACGAATGACATGTAGTTTTTCCCATCGTCAGAAGGCCTAGGGGCATGGTGGTCGAGTAGTTGGAGCACTAGACTTAAAATAATGAGATCTGACACCACTGTGGGTTCGAGCCAAGGAAGTATCAAGGTATCCAGGGACCTATTGTAGCTCAGGGTTTCACAGAGTGAGGCCTAAATTGGCAAACAAGGTCATTAAATAATCCCCTAGAAGTACTAGTTTTCCCCATTCCCTTTGTTTTAATGAATCGGGTTCTCAAAAGGAAATAAAATATTTGATATGACTGTAAAATATTATTATTTTTAGGATGTTTCCCTGGCAAGTTTGAATGGTAACCAGTGTTAATTTTGTTATTTATTCATTTGAGTGCTAGCCTTTCTATTAAGTGTAAAGATAGTCTACTAAGATGAATATCTGTTTTGTCTTGATGTACAAGAACTTTATTCCAGAAGAAAAACACATGTTATCGGAAAGGCTGTCACTCTGTGACGGAACAGAAGTTCCTCTATACCATTTATTCCTAAGAAAATTTATTATGTAATAAAAGTTCCAAAAGGAATTTATTTTATGTATTACATGTTCCACTGACATAATAAAAATACCAGTACAATGGAACATGTATTGCATAAAATAATTTCCTATCCGGAACTTTTATTATATAATAAATTTTCTTAGAAACAAATATTATAAGGAACAAATAATTATAAAATGGAACAAATATTACATAAAATATTTTTCGATCCAGAAATAAATTTTCTGAGGAACAAACATTGTGGAAGGTTAAGAGTGAATATATTGTATGGATATATATGAGTTTTATTTCTTGTAGTTACAATTAAGTATTGTATAATTTTATTTTGGTAGGTACAAGTATTATATAATATTTATTCTGCTATGTACAAGTATTATATACCACGGGTGGTTTGCTACGTTACATGCACGGATACTTGAACATTGCCTCGAGGTAGGTTTATGGGACTTTATGCAGTTGTACAATTTTAAAAAAGGAAACTAAGTAGTTCACCGAAGGGTCCAAATATCAGACTTCATTGTTAGCATACATTCATTGTGTGGAAACCCAGTTTTGCAAACACTTCTGTACAGTTAAAATTCCGGGCAAGGATACCGTTCACACAAAACCCATTTAACTGTACAGAAGTGTTTGCAAAACTGGGTTTCCACGCAATGAATGTATGCTAACAATGAAGTCTGATATGTGGGCCCTTCGGTGAACTACTTGGTTTTGTTAGTTTTCCTTTTTTTAAATTGTACAACTGCATAAACCTACCTCGAGGTGATGTTCAAGTATCCGTGCGTGTGACGTATCAAACCACCCGTGTATAAGTGATTAACGATGTTTTTTAAAATGAGAGGACTTTTCTCAGCCATTTCTCATCGAAAGGCGAAGCCTTGAGATGAGAGATGACTGAGAAACGTCCTCAAGTTTTAAAAAAACATCTTTAATTATTTTATCGCTATTTTGTATTCATAATTAAATAATTTTTGTTGAGATACTGACATTTTTTTTAAACACAATTACTATTTTATATTGTTAATCACTGAGTATCAAGGATTTGGTAATGTGACGTCAATAAGTTATAACGTCATATTTAAGTATTAGAAAACAGCGGTAATACTACGTGCGTCCTTGACAANGCTTAGTTACTGGCGATAATTTTCCATCTCGCTCTACTAGCGTGAGATGGGAAATTCTCAGATAGCAAGATCAAAGGAAAATACAGCAAAATAGCGATAATACTATTTATTCTGCTAGGTACAAGTATTATATAATATTTATTCTGCTAGGTACAAATATTATATAATATTTATTCTGCATAACTAATCACCTGATATTTAAGAACTTTTATTATATCATTTACCTATAATAAATGTACCTCTCAAAGGTGGAACAAATGTCATACAGTTGGAATAAATATTCCATAAGACTTGTTCCATGGAATAAATATTATTCAATTATTTTTTCCTTTTGGAACAAATATATGATTACAACTCTATAATTTGAAGTTCTTGCTCAAAATTACAGTTTCTTATTTTTCGTTTGTACTTGATGGTTTAATAAGATTTTCAGGTAGCCAAATGTGATCAAATGTGTAAATTTCAAATCATTTTTGATTTTTGTTAATTCCACAAATAGAATACAACAACTTGTTTGATTTTTAAATAAATGAATATCAGGAAATCGAGTGAATGGACTTCATTAGTAACCGCTATTTGATAGTTATAGATGTATTATTATATTGCAAGGTTTCCATATAATTCCACTTTTTAATTTATGAAATATAACTTCAGAACATATATTATGTTATAAATGGAAATAAATAATTAGAATAATGAAGTACTTGATTATTGCAAATTATTTTGTCAGAAAATAGTTGCAATCAAATCATGATTTTTTTTTGCAGATTGTTCTGCCTCCGGAACCTTTTCCGCCCTGGAAGGGTCCCTGCTGGAAGGCAATATTATCAATCATAATTCCTTCACCTATGCACTTTAATACAGAGACGAAATCGTCATACCTATTCATTTCATGCAAAGATTCCAATCCGTCAGAAAGTAAACTATATATATCTGCATTGTCAGTTTGAGTCGCTTTATGATGAATTTTATCGTTTAAATGACCATCTAGTGGATTATATTGATTGAGATCATCGTGTTTTCTTTTAAATGTTATGCGAGAAGTTTCGGTGTTAGTGTTAATGTAAAACCTTTTTCGTGATATGATTTGATCTCCGAAATCCTTACAGGGAAATGTATAAGATCTGTATGCATTGCAGCCAATTTTTTCATCAAATACATACTTCCTCATACTAAATGTCGAACATGCATCATAAGTTTCTATTGTATGGAGAAGAATTCCAATTTCGTCCGATACTTTAGGACAAAAATAACACATGTATCCAACTGAAAAAAAAATGATGAAATAAATATGTTCGTATAGAAAACAGACGACGTTTCGAAATTTGCAACATTTATACTTCATTGGGTGACTGCCGCTCGACCATTGTGCAACATCGCATGATTTTCACCTTCTATTATTGTTATACAAATGTAGAAATTGCTGTAGAAATGATGTAGAAAATTGGTTGTATCATATATATATATATATATATATATAGCATTGAAATATTAATTTTAATCGTGCGACAGCCGCGCGATAGTCGCTGATGAAGTATAAATCAGCCCTTCTAATGTTATCACCTATCATTTTGCTAATTTTTTATGCTATTTTATTTTCATATACATTTAACCCATATCATTGCATTTTCCTAATCATGATTAAAGTGAAAACAACAATTACAAAATGTAAATTAACCAAATCACAATCCAAGAAGTGACAACTGACGAAAACGGTCCCATTCCCGATCAGAAACATACAATTTCAAGTATTCCAGCTTCATTGAAGATAATTTTACCAATTACATTTTCAATAATTCATGGCAGTTACGGTCATCTTTAGGTTTCACTCAGGAGTTACGACCATCTTAAAAAAAAATCATTTCGTAAGTTACCATCGTCACCTTTCGGAGTTACCATCATCCTTGTCAAATTTTCGAAAGCAAAATTCTAAGTAACCGAACAGCATATCACGGAGAGATTACAAAGGGTCGTTAAAAACGTGCTTATCTAAAAGGCAGCTGAGTAACTTTTCATGCACATATGTTTGAACAGAGAAAATAAGGAAAATTTATCTTACCTGTTTTTGCGTCCGCCATGTTGGGATGGCGGTAACTTCAGTTATGACCATCCGATTGTCACCAGTGATATTTGAATTAATAAATAAAAGTTGCAAAGCCCTATTTTGAGTTTTTATTAAATTTGACTCGAGCAGGATAGTACAACATTTGATTAATACATGTAGTCATTTCTCTTTCTTTATGTATTGTTTTACTTTCAGATCATAAACACCTATTGTGGGATTCTGTCCAGTAAATATCCAAATGTAAGTAAAACTGAACAAATTATTCTTAAGGTTTGAAGATACCAAAGAGGTAATCAGAAGCTATCAATTGAAGAAGGACAAACAATGCAATTGCCAAAAGATTTGATTTGATTTATTGTGTTTAACGCCACTTTCAGCAATATTTCAGCTATATCATGGCAACCAGTTTTAGTGGTGGAAGAAGCCGGAGTACCTGGAAAGAACTACCGACCATGGACAAGCAACTGGTAAACTTTATCACTTGCGGCTGCGACTCGAGTGCACCATTTTTGTAATTTACGAAGTCGGGCGTGAACCCAGGCCCTATTGGTGATAGGCTTGTATGAGTTGTTAGGTAATCCAACTCATTGAGCCATCCGGGCCCTAATAAAAGAAAATGGACAAAAGGACAAACAATGTACAAAGATTGATCAACACCAGCTCCTCTAAAAATCATGGATGAATGCAGGTGCTTCTTATCACCAGGCTTCTTATAACCTCTCACCACAACTCACTGAACACAAAAAAGACCACTAGATATGACATTGGTAATTCAGATCCTAGCTTGATACAGGCAGCAAAATGTGATGGGATTAAACCAGTTAATGGGATCTCAACCCTCCCCTCTTGATAACTGCATCTATACATTCATGTAATTTATACAAAGAAAAACATGTGAATCTAGAAAATTCTTCCACAGGTTAATTGCTTCATATTGTAATAATAGTTTATATATAATATATATTTGTAGAATGTTTTCCACATTGACTCATATATCTTAACTGCCATCATGGAAGGCAACCAAGATCTTAGCTTTCTAGAGCGTGTAAGTACTTTAGTGTATATACATAAAATGTATGTTAACATGGCAATTCATCGATGGTTGAGTACAGAATGGTATTAGTTTAAACAATATTAAAGTTCAAAATTAGATTGTCAGTGGCAAACATTTAATTATTACTTATATCACAGTGAGTACGATAGGATGAGATGTTACTAGAGATAATGTTTGTTAAGACATTTAATTATTACTTATATCACAGTGAGTATGATAGGATGAGATGTTACTAGAGATAATGTTTGTTAAGACATTTGTAGTTATATATTGTGCTTGACATCACACTGACAGATAATTTTTGACTATCAGAGTCAGTTTGTTGATAATGACAATATCACTCAACGAGATCAAAGGAAAAATGTCCAAATTATCGATAAAGGGTTTTAAAGATTCTAGTTGCAGAAATATAAGCTTAAAGATTCTAGTTGCAGAGATATAAGCTAGAAGTTGACAAGGAGTTCGTCAAATCATAGCAGTAGCTAAAAGAACATAAAATGATGTTAATTTAATCAAACATCAATATTATCCACATAATATTTCTGAATGAAAACTAGTTTAGAGACTTCATTTATAGAAAATACAATGTGCTGCAGAAATTTCAGTGATTTAAGTTTGGTGATAATGTATTTATTGGACAGTTGTATTTGATATATTTCAGGAAGTTATTGAGTCATATGATCTTTTGATCGGCTGTCTCCATGTCAATGGAAATCACTGGGTAGCAATTGTAAGTTATTTTTAATGTTATGTCTTGTGGGGAATAAAGTTTGAAGATACCAAAGAGGTAAATAGAAGCCGTAATTCAAAGGACAGACAATCAACGGCAAAAGGACAAAAATAGACAAACAATAATCGACAAAGCACTGTACAAAAAACTAAAGATTGAGAAACAGGAACCACATTAAAAACGGGCGTAAACTCAGATGCTACGAGGGGGTGTTGTGGTTGTGATCGTTTGGTAGTTGGATTTATAACTACCTGTGCAATCAGTACCTATCACCACTAAAGTTGTGAGTTTGAATCCCGCTCATGGCGAGGTGTACTCGATACAACATTCTTTGATAAAAGTTTGTCACTAACTTGCGGCAGGTCAGTGGTTTTCTTTGGGTACTCTGGTTTCCTCCAATGATAAAACTGACAGCCACGATATGACTAAAAATATTGTTGAAAGTGGCGTCAAATACCATAAACAAACCAATCAGATGCTCTGAAGGATAAGTAGTTCATGATCCACTAGCGGCACACTTTGTGTTACTGTTGAACGACACGAACATCATTTGATATGGAAATAAATAAAACATTGCATTGTTATAAAGAACTCTATAATCTTGAGCAATAGCCATAATATATTCAATCTTCATGACACAGGACTATCACAAAGAGCAGATAGCCTCAACTATCATTTCATTATTAGATAGTACGCAAGGCAATTGTAAAACAAAATAGTGAAACAATAGTTAACTTTGAACCAAACTCTAATTACCAATACCATCTTTCGTCATTTGTACACAACAATGCTTTTATTCTAAGTATTCAGTGATAATGGTTCTGTAAGATAAAATAGTGTCCTCCATGAAATAATGTCCTCCAGACAAAATATCAGATGAAATATTGTCCATGGACATTATTTCATAATGAAATAGTGTCCTGGACATTATTCCATAATGAAATTGTGTCCTCTATCATGAGATATTGTCCATTCTTACTGGACCTTATTTAACTGTGAAATAATGTCCGACATCAACTTGATATATGATATTTTTATGCTTTATATATTTATACTATACTTTATTTCAAAATATAATAGATTTCTTTATCATAGAAATGATATTTATTACACCATGTACACTATATTTGATTCAATTTGAAATATATTAACAACCAATGTCCAAGTTTTGAATTAGAATTATCTCCCTTTGTTAGGGCACAGTTTCACTATGGTATATTGTCCATAAGATGATATTATACTGTCCAGATAAAGGACAAAATATCATAGATAAGACAAAATTCCATGACAATATAATCATGAAATATTGTCCTGGAGGACATTATTTCATAGGACATAATTTTGCTTTACACCTCCAATAATCACATAACTTCTTTGCTTTTGGCAAAAATAAAAATATTATAACTAGATTTTCCAAACAAAAAAAACATATACTTTAATTATTTTCATAGATACATTTTTTATTGAAACTATATTTCTTCTTTATTAAATTTAGGGCATAGATGTCGCATCAAAAGTTGTTTGGTATATGGACCCACTGTATCCCGTATACCAAACAGTAAGCAAAAGAAGAAAATGCTTAAAAAACTGGAAGTAAGTAGTAATTCTTTAAAAATTAATATTCTAAAATAACACTGCACTGTGCATTACACAGTCAATATACGGCTAATTAGATATCAATTTCATATTCTTAAATATTCATCATGACAACAGATGAAGCTATATCTTCAAATAAACGTTATTGAATGGTCAATCAAGAGACACAAGCAACATTGGGTACAAAACACAGAATGAAAACAAACAAAACAAAAAAAGACAGCACAGAAAACTAAAAATATAAGCAACACAGATCCCCCAAAAAAAATCAGGATTGAACCCAGCTGCTCGTGAAGGATAAACAATTCCTTCTTCTTATAAAAAAATTCCCTGTGATACACATAAAGTCAAATCCAGTAAAAGTCTTGGGAGCGAGATTAAGTGGTACACATAATAAGTCATAATGCTCTTTGATTGGTACAACAAAGTGATTTCAAATCCCATTGAAGGGAGAACACTTGTAATGTTGTTTTTTTTTGTATGCATGAGTTTTACCTTGTCTCAGATCGATACCATTAACTATTTTTATTGCAGTCAAATGGAACGAATGAATTCAGGGTATGGGTGGTGTTAATTAAAGGCAGTGTCTATTCTTACAACAATTTTCATCAAATTGTTGTAAGAATAGCCGTGAATCTTATTCTTACAACAAATAATATTACGGATTAGATCATGAGAAACGAATAATTATTACTTGTAGATTAAATATGTTGTAAGAATAGCCTCTAAAGCCTTTAAACAACAAAAAAGATAATGTTGTAATTAATCATATATATTTATTGTATTATATAGATCTATATACATTTCTTCATATGCACAACATATAATTTATCATTATAGAATAAAATATTACATAAAAACAATAAAATACAATTTTGATAATCGTCAAAAGCATGATAAAAGATTTTTTTAAAAAGCTTCTAAAAATCTTTTAAAATGCTAGAAGATTTTAAAAGTATGAAGTTTACATTTTGATAAAATATCTGAAATATAGAAACAATGCAATGCAAAAAAACTGTTAAACCAAAAGTTTAATATATGATCGCTATTTTAAATAAAAATTTGTTTCCTCATTGAATGGATTCCGTAATATCATTTGTTGTAAGAATAAGATTCGNGGCTATTCTTACAACAATTTGTTGAAAATTGTTGTAAGAATAGACACTGCCTTAATTGAACAATGTTAATTTAATAATGAAATTAAAAAAAACAACTTTTTGTTTGTAGCAAATTTGTTAGAAGCAAAGGTCTCCAGCAGAAGTGGAAACTACAAGTTCCACTTGACACCCCTAGACAGACTGACTGTACATCTTGTGGTGTCTATTCATTGAAGGTATTTGAAGGAATAATTTAGAAGGATCGTCGGCACATGCATATGCCAATGTATTCCATGTAGGAAACATTTACGTTTTATTTTCCAAAATCCATAATAAAGCAAAATTGTCCTGTCTAAAAAAATTCAGTTGATATGACTTTATCCACTGTTTAAGGATTTATACCTTACAAACTCCTTAATTTGTTCATTCTGTGTGATATTAATGCAGTTTTAATATGTCAAATTATGTATTTTTATTCATATTGGTAAATGAATGTGTTTGATATCTCGTTTTAAATATTAATCTTGAAACAAATGATAAGTGTATGTGACAATTATCGGTAATATATGAAAAGCTCATATATTATGATGAATTCTGGGAATTTTATCATCTGAAAAAGAGTGAAAACATAATTTTCATGACCCAAATTTGACTCTGGGTTGAACCCCAGAAATGTGTGACAATGCAGGATTTTGCATCTAACTTTCAAAAATTGTTTTGGGCCTGTTCAATTTGAATAATATCCTGTTCAAATAAAATGAAGTGAAAACCCTGAATGCTATGTATAATATTTGTTATTCTTCTCTGATAGGATAGAATTAAACTGTTTATTATAAACCTCTCATGCAATAGTTGCTGTTAACATGTTGCATCACAATTATATTGATGGGCTAATAAGGAATATAGTTTTACAGTAATTTGAAACTAAAAATTCTTGTTCTATTGCAGTTCCTAGAAAATCTGGTAGCACATGAAGAAAACCAAAACTTCAACACAAATGCAGTCAGACTGCACATGGGCATGAAATTTTTGGAGGCATTGTGTAAGTAGTGAAAACTGATAAAGTCAAATATGAAGTTAAACAATATTTGTCTGTTGTTTGTTGTATTCATTAGTTATGGAAAGAAAGTTGAAACAGAGATAGCCAGTTATGTCTTTCAACTTTGTAACCTCGACCATACATTTTTTATTTTGGATTCAATGCTTTCAATCATTTTTATTATCGATAAGGGCCATTGTGATTGTATGGTAGTTGGATTTACAATCAGTCCCTATCACCACTAACATTGTGAGTTTTGTATAATTCTAAGTTTTCCATAGCTAACACATACATGTGTAGTGATAAAGTACAGTTTGTTTATCTCTATTTGATAACTTGAGAAAAGAAATGTTGACATCGCAAATGATCATTGAAGCTGTTTATATATATATATAATGTATTTTGGTCTCATTCCAGTTTTCATTTAAGAATATTTTTTTCAATTGCAAGAAATAGCTCTGATAAATGTTCTGTTTGGTAAATATGTAGCTAGGTTAATCTTTATAAATC
The DNA here is from genome assembly GCA_002080005.1 of Gigantidas platifrons. NCBI lineage: Eukaryota > Metazoa > Mollusca > Bivalvia > Mytilida > Modiolidae > Gigantidas > Gigantidas platifrons. Next base: position 305,420 of record MJUT01047416.1, read on the forward strand.
ATGATTAATTTTATTCAATCCATTTAGACCATTTTTTGTGGTCACAAGAGGTATCATTTTTTGCAATGAAGAACTCTTCACATATACATGTATTTAAAATAAATGTAATGCATATCTTTTCAGCTCCAAAAAAGGGGTGTCATAAGTGCTGCTTGGGGGACAGCAGTGCTATGGTAAGTACAAGATACATCTTATTATTCATTGCAAGCATAAAATGACATGAAATCAATTAAAAAACCATCAGTTATTTTATTATCAATTAACTTAATGTTGAATTAAAAAGATTTTTCTATGGTAAATTAAATTCTTCGAAATCTCGTTATATCTTGATAATAATGACAGTATTGAAAAACATGAGGAGTAACACTAGTGGAGCAGGAACTGACAGTA
>MJUT01047426.1:11114-25238 GCA_002080005.1 Gigantidas platifrons
TTTCTTTTAAAAAAGTCTATCATATCGTATGAACACGACACAAAATATCCCATTCCATTTGAATAGCAGAACTTCCACTGACCGTGATTTATTTAATTTTGACGATAGAGACCCTTCAAATACACTTTCTGACTTTGTAGAAAACAGCGTTAATATATTAGATATACTTCGGATTCCAAGGGTTCGGGAAAATAAAGATTTGTTCAGAAACAGATATGGTGTTTTGTTGTTAGATTTTTGCAAGGGAAATAACTTCTTTATACTGAATGGAAGGCTAGATGGTAACAAATATGGAAACTATACCTGTAAAAATGTGAGTGTGGTTGGTTATTGTATCTGTAATGCAAGTTTTGTAAATAGATTTTTGACTTTGAACGTCCCCCTTGTTTCTTTGTAATTATCATTGAACATGTGTCTATTTCATATCATATGTTACAAATCATTATCAATTTATATGGCAATACAGTTTGATATGCAAGACAGACTGGGAATGCTATTATTTAAGAAATAAATCATGGAAGTCAGAATGTGTTGGGAGTTTGAACATAGATTGGCGGATATTAGTATTTTATCTCGAGCCAGAAGCGAGGGATAAAATTTACTAATATCCGCCAATCCATGTTAAAACTCAAAACACATTCTGGCTTCCATGATTTATTTCGATTCTGATATATCTAAGAGTACAAAAAAGGTAGTATACTTTGATTGGAAGACGGTAATTTATATTTACGCTTGCGGAAAATGTCGCACAAAATTTATGTAACTCGAATAATACTGCGCCCTCTATCGGCATTATTCGGGTCACAATTTATGCTGCCAATGGAAACGTCAGTCACATTCATCAGCGCATGTGCTAATGAGATAATACGAAGAAATTATTCTGGTTTTTTTTAAACAAAGGGAAAGAGTGAGGTCATGTTAGATTTTGTAATGATGAATGGCTATATATCATGGACGAGTAGTTGAGTGGTGAAATAACGATTGGTAACTTTAGGCAATCATCATGGTTTCCTTGTCCATACTGTCATAAAATTGTTATGCTTACGACGAAAGCCGTTGTTATATCATATTTCACATGGTTCGAATGTTTCAGTGTTTTATGGTACTTTTCACACAGTATAATTTTACTAGATATATTTATATGGTTAACAGGTAAAAATTGTTTCATGTTTTAGACTGTGAAGCGCTTAGAGTAATTTTTAATTAGATAATGCGATATATAAATACTGTAAATAATAATAATAATAATGGTTGTCGAGTCAACATTTATATTGGTATTTTAAAATTCATCTAAAACTAGCTCTTACTACTTACGTTACGTGCTTTTATTCATTTGTTTATGGAGATTTAACATTAAATTATCGACTGTTGTTTTACGGAAAGTGTAACCTGTGAACAATCAAAAGATTAAAATTAACAAAGCTAGCTAGGTAAATAAAACCGAAGGTACCGCTAGAAAACAATAACAATGTTACATCTCCGTAGAGAACGTTATATGTATATTCCTTCATTTAAATGGTTAAAGGAAGAATAAAAACATGGAACTATTTAACTCAGTGATGAAATAATGTATTAGATTTTCAATGAAAAAAGGGATAGGAAATGGGCACACAAAGAAGTACCACATTTTTGTTCGTATGTGATGGTGTTTAACGACAGCTACAACAATATTTCAATGTGACACATAGTATATAAAGTAAACCATCGGTAATCTCCCCATTTTGCTCCTGTAAGCAATGAAAATTAAATGTTCTATTTGTTTTAATTTGTTTTGTATTTGTGATGTAAGCTTGTTGTCGTCTGCATGTCTTTCAACATTCGATTTGTGAAAATAAAACATAATGACCTAGTTATGTTCAATATGTGTAAATAAATAATTGCCTTCTATGTATGTTGTTATCTATTTATTTCTTGATACACTTCTATATCTTGAAATTCGAAACCTCGTCATGTTAGATATAACTAAAATGTCACATATTTTACGTGCATATAGAAGTTTGTGTTTAGTTTTATATACCTTCATTTTGTTTAATCTGATATGGGAATATTATGTGTATTTATTTCTAGTTATTATTTGATACACCAGTTATAATGTGTTTCTAGAGAAACGATATAAACAATTCTTACCAGTAAACAATAAACGTGCGCTAATAAGGGTAATAACAAAATTACCGAACACAGAGCAAATATGGGGAACATTCTTATTATAAAAACACTCATCCTGCCGAAATTTACATTCTTAGCCAGTTCATGTGTAGTACCAAAAACGTACATTAAAGAAATTGAATCTTGTTTTTACAGATTTATATGGAAAGGGAAACCGGATAAAATTAAAAGATTAGCTTTAATAGGGGATTATGAAAAGGGGGGGGTTTAATATGGTTGATATAAACAGTTATTTTAAATCGCTTAAATTGACATGGGTCAAAAGACTGCTTAGTTCAGAAACATCAAATTGGAAAGTTATACCAAGAAAGTATTTAGATAAATTTGGAAAAAACTGGCTAATTTTTAAAATGAATATAGACAATGGTAAATCAATAGAAAATTTTAATGATATCCCAGAGTTCTATAAAGAAATAATAAACTGTTGGGTAGAATTTGGAGTTGGACAAACAAAAATACCAACTAATTATAGAGAAAGAAGAAACCAAAATATTTGGGGAAATAAATATATAAAATTTAATAATAAAAGTTTAATTTATAAAAACTGGATTGATAGCAACCTGTTGTATATGAACGACATAACTGACGAAAGAGGGAGGGTATCACAAGATTATTTGATACTGAAATTAAAAAATAAAATTATTTTTTTTAGTGAATTTTGTCGACTGAAAAAGGCAATTCCTAAAGAGTGGTATGTGCTATTATCAGAAGAAATATCTGTGAAAACTATTATTAATATAAAAAAAGAAAATATTATTTCTGCTGGTAGGGTGATATTGATAAATTAGTTAACAAAGATTTTAATAATATTATCAAAAACAAGGTTTTTGTCAAACCGATAGGTATAAATTTTTGGACAACTTACTTGGGAATCCAGGACTTTCAAAATAAACCAGACTTATATGAATTTATTTTTAAAATTTTGGTAGAAAACAAATTGAAAATATTTAGATGGAAACTATTACAATTTATTATTCCAACCAAATCACATCTGTTCAAATGGAAAATATCAACTGACAATTTATGTAATGTTTGTAGAGTAGAAGAAGATTATGATCACTTTTTTATGTCATGTAAATATTTAGACATGTTTTGGAATAAAATAAATGAAATGTTAAAAAATTCAAATTTGAAAACAATATCAGACTTCAACATTTAGTATTTGGCTACAAAATTTTCGATAAAGAATATTTTCATCTAAATTATTTTTTAAATATATTGGCATTTACAATTTACAAATCCTATTATGTATCCGAGCAAAAGACAAAGAAAATTTATGTTTATCTGTTATTTAAAAATGAATTTAAAAGAAAAATGAAGGAAAATAAATTACTAGAAATTAATTCATTGTTCAATCAAATATTAAATAATCTATGATAATATTGTATGCAAAAGATTATATTAGAATGAAATAGGCTTTTATTTTTTATGTAATTATAGTTTTGAATATTTTCCTGGATAGTCAAAACAGAATTTCACAGGGATACTTCAGAGGAACTTGGACTCTGAAGTAAAAAATGTAACAAGATAAAAACTGAATAAAATCTGTGATATTGGTGTTAAAAAAAAAAACACAGAGCAATCTTCCAAAGGGAAAGTCAAAACTCATAAATCAATAAACAGACAAAATCAGTCAACAACCGGGAAACTGGGAAACCGCAATGGCCATGACTTGGTACAGGTGGATTGAATCAGATTTCACGGCGCCAACCTCTCGCTTCCAATACGGTTCAAAGGTTCCGGTTGTCACTATAACAGCATTTATAACAATACTGGAACAATATAGGTAAAATAGTAGTCAAGCAGTACTGAATTTAGTTAGGAAGGTATCTAATATATCTCGTGAACCATCACCATAATATCAGGCTGTGATACAGGTAAGTGTTTTTGTTAATATGGAACTTTCAAATTTTGTGCATATGGGAAAGTTCTGTTTTAGTAGCATGTGGCACTCTTTAACACAAATGCAGTGAAAAAGGTAGGGGGGCTAGAAAATACCAAGACTTCCGTAGTGCAGACGTTCATTAAGTAAATCGGAGATTATCATTTTGCAACACTTGTTCTTCACCGTTCTTACTCACAGATATCGTATTGACCGATCTCTCTTTCTTTTCTTTTTTATTCGTTATTTTTATATCCCTGATTTTGTTTTGTCAACCTTGTTGGTATTCTGTGTTTGTCCTTTGATTTTGGCGTTTTGTATGTTCTTATCGGCAATAAATGTGCAATTTATTATTATTGTGGCTTAACCGTCTCGATTGTTGAACTGATAACTGATAGTTTAGTGGTATCATAATCACTGTGAGGTATGTTCCTGTCACACTTAGTGAAAGGTGTGCTTGATTTCTACGCTAAAGTAGTAAAATTACCAGGTATTTGCCAACTCGGAGTTGTGAGCTTTAGATTCATTTGTCTCTAGAAATTGGCGTCAAAATCAACCAGAAATTTGCTGACATTGTTGTAAAGCAGAAATTCTCCATCAATCAAACAAACTAAAAACTGACATTAAAACTGTTGTACAATACATATACAATACTTGTGCACTGTCGAAGCATACAGGTAATATGTGTATGAGGCTTAGAAACGGGGGGAAAGGCGAGGCTTCGCCGAGCCTTTTCCCACGTTTCGCGCCGAATACACATATTTACCTATATGCTTCGACAGTGCACATGTATTGTATTTATCCTGCAATTTTAAATCGTAAATAAACGTTTACTGGACGATAATAAAAGTATTTGAAATAATTTTGTGTATGGATTTGAAAACAATATCCCCCATTGTGCCCCGATGAGTTTGTCAAATATAAAATTTTATTCTATTTATAACTGACCAATATCAAAATAAATATTGGGCAGGCTATATTGGTCGGTAAATGCTGTCATTGCAGGATACATGTATATATATGATGATAATATACATATCATATAAATACATTTGACAATTTACCTCAAACAGTAATGGTGAACAATATAACCACATAATACTAAGCTATCTCTTCCAATAAAACCACAAACAGTTATGGTCAACATTATAACCAAGAAAAACAATACCATCAACTCCTATGTACAACCTCAAATTCTAAACATCAGAATCTGATGAAAATCTAGGTCATGAAAAACGCTTGAATATCCCAAAGGTATCTAATATATCTCGTGAAGCAGTCGTAATCAAAGAAGGACAGACAATACAAACAAAATAGTAAATGAGGACAAATTACAATATATAAAACAGAACACTAAGGATTGGTCAACATGAAACACACACAAAACCAGTGAACTTAGCTGCTAGGTAAGCAGTTCCTACTCCACTAGTAGTACCACAAGACAAAAACCGATTAATGGAATTCCAACCCTTATCTCTTGATACTAGTAAATAGATCTCCTGCGACAAAACAATAGTAAACAAAAAAGGAAAATGATCTGAATGGAACAAGTTATAACAGATTGCATACAATGTATTGTCCATTTTTTTTACTGTCAGAAGATTACCTCAAATATAATTGCACAAACAGGTATTTTGTTACTAATAAACATGTGAGTACCACGTGCACTCTCTTGTCGTCTTCTTCGTTGTTTGGCGCAATAGAGTTTTACATTGTCCATTTGAAATTGAAATTTGATATTGTAGGTTTTGGCCACCATCTAGCAAACCGCTTAGCAGATCATGGCTTTGTTGTCTTTGCTGTTGTTTTAAATATAAATGGGGAAGGGGCAGAAGGCCTTAAACGTCGGCTTCTTACCAATATACACCTACTACAGCTTGATGTCAGCAAGAGCGAAGATGTCAATGAGACTCTTAAAACAGTCAATTCTATAACAAATAATAAAGGTAATGACGTTGCGTTAGTTTATGTTTTATGGTGTTTAACGTCACTTTCAACAATATTTCAGCTATATCGTGGCGGTCAGCTTTATTGGTTGAGGAAACCGGATTACCCTGAAAAAAAACCACCGACATATCGCAAGTCACTAACAAACGTTATCACATAATGTTGTATCGAGTATACCTCTCCATGAACAGGGTTCGAACTCACAACTTTAAATGCGATAGATACTGATTGCACAGGTAAATCCAACTACCATGCGATCACGACCAGACGGTCCCATAATATGATAAATGTTTGTGATGGATGAAAACCAATAATACTACTCTGTCATGGAAGCTAGTATTTAGATACAATAGGGTGTAGTCGTCTTGCTAACTGAATTACCAATTTTATGAAACATGAAAGCAAAACCTACACAAATGTTCTTCATTGTTCAAATGGTTGGCGTATCCGCAGTCGGATGGTAGTTTTTATATTTACCTATGCAATCAGTAAGAAAAGTTTGAAGATACCAAAGAGGTAATCGGAACCAGTAATTCGCAGAAGGATAGACAATGCAATAGCCAAAAGCAAAAAAGGACCAAAGGACAAACAACGATCTACAAAACATTACATTAACAGTGAGTTTCCAGAAAGAAAATGTTGAAGATACCAAAGGGGTTATCAGAAGCTGTATATCAAAGAAGGACAGACAATTCAAAGGCCAAAAGACAAAACTAATTGTGTACATGAATTCAAAAGTAGAAAATAGAAACACGTATGTTTTACTTGGCCTTCCGTTCCAAAAATTCGTTCAATCTGCTATAAACCATGTTTTGCTTTACTTAGACGTATTTTTATATATGAAATACAAGAGTGTAAATTGTCTTTTGTCAAACATAATTGTTTTTTGTCGACAATATTAGTCTTTTTAGATAAATGTAGCCAGCGATTGATAGAGTACTTATTCACATTTTTATTAAGTATCGTTTAATGTATTTGTATTTAAATATATAATATCTATCTTTTATGAAAACGGGTGTATGTTGTTTTCAAAGAAGAAATATATTTTTTGTCCAATTCAAGTAGATCTAGTATGTCTAACTTGTTCATTTTCTTATGTACAAATGTCTGTTTTCATCAAGTTCGTCTTATTTTTAGTCTTATATTCACGATTTTTATTGGAGTGTTGTTCAATGTGCTGTCTATTTGTATCATTCTGATGTTATGCGGGTTAATGTCGTCCTCCAGTGCAATGTACATGTAAATAGAAATTACAGACGCTCTTGTTATTTTATTTCGTACTATGATACTACAATATGAGTTTGAACTTTAGGATTATGGGCTGTCGTTAACAACGCTGGTATAAACTTCCGTGGAGACTTAGAGCTTTGTCTGATGGACTACTACAGATGTCATGACGTTAAATTGTATGGACCTATACGAATTATCAAAACATTTCTACCTCAAATCAGAAAATCTAAAGGTTGGTTTGATTCAATGCTCTGCTTTTATTATAAATATTTACATTTGGATGGGTGTTTTGGCCATGCACGTATCGTAATTTGATTGACAGCATATTTGTGCAATCAGTGTCTACCACTGCCACAAATTGTTCTATTCTATGTCCTCGATACAAACTTGATACAAACTCATGTGATAAAGCTAATCAGTGACGGTAGGTGGGATTTAATCCACCAATAAAGCGGTCAACCATCGTTTAACTGAAATATTGTCTGGAGTAATCAAAGATTTTTTTTAATGTTATTTCTTCAGATATTCTAAGTATTTTCTGTTAATTTTATGTGGAAAACTTTTTTAAAAAGTTTTAGGACACCAAAGGTGTAAACAGATTCGGTAAAGACACCAAAGGAGTAAACAGATTCGGTAAAGACAACAAAGGAGTAAACAGATTCGGCAAAGACAACAAAGGAGTAAACAGATTCGGCAAAGACAACAAAGGAATAAACAGATTCGGCAAAGACAACAAAGGAGTAAACAGATTCGGTAAAGACAACAAAGGAGTAAACAGATTCGGTAAAGACAGCAAAGGAGTAAACAGATTCGGTAAAGACAACAAAGGAGTAAACAGATTCGGTAAAGATACCAAAGGAGTAAACAGATTCGGTAAAGACAACAAAGGAGTAAACAGATTCGGTAAAAACACCAAAGGAGTAAACAGATTCGGTAAAGACACCAAAGGAGTAAACAGATTCGGTAAAGACAACAAAGGAGTAAACACTTTCATTTTCGGTAAACCCCTGTGGTATATTTTCTTGCAGTGTATTTGTTACCAATAACATGGTTTCCTATTTTGTGCTGGTTGCGTTTATCTTCTGGTGAGTCTTTGTGGGGGTTTGTTTGTTCTGGCTGGTTGTAGGTATATTTTAGTGATCCAAGTTGGGGTTTCCGCGTCTTGGATGTTTGTAGTTACTGTTTGATTATTCATATTGGGCTTTCCGTGTCTTAGCTAATTGTAGCTATGGCTTGATGGTCAATCACGGTGTTTGTGTATCATGGCTGGTTGCATTTTATGTGCATGGCGATCCGTTGTGGTGTTTTTGTGTATGAATTGTTGAGGTTATATTCTAGTGATCCACTGTGACTTGCAGATATTTATGAAAAGAGAGTTTAAACAGTGATGGTCAACAATTCCACCAATAGTTAAGTTCTGGCAATTCACTGCGGTATTCCTGTAACTTGGCTAGTTGTAATTTTGTTACTTGACGTGCTTCTGTATACAAAGTGTGATAGTTGTCTGTCATGTTTCAAAACATCACTATCGACGTGGTTCAATGAGTTGTTATACTATGGAATCACATATGTTATTTTCTTGCTCAAAACTACTTCTTGAATGAAAAGGTGTGTTTATGATATATGTGTCGTATAGTATTTAGATTAAGATTATCGTAGCAGTCAGTTTTATGGTGATTAAAACCATTATAAACTAACTGACCTACTGCAGGTAACTGACAAACATTATCACTTAATATTGTCTCGTCACTGACAAAGGTCAGAACTGATTACATTCGTAGATATGCGTAAATTCATCTTCAATACGATCGTGTTGTCTTGAGTTTAATAACAATTAAACTTTCTATGATTTAATTGTCATTTATAATGACTGTCATTAGTTGCCCAAGACGATCTGACAAAACGATTTCCGTATAAAAATGATGTTCTATTCGTATTCTACACTCCTATTTAGTTTTGTAGGGGATTCACGATGTTCTATTCGTATTCTACACTCCTATTTAGTTTTGTAGGGGATTCACGATGTTCTATTCGTATTCTGCACTCCTATTTAGTTTTGTAGGAGATTCACGTATGTCATTTGTCTTTATTTACGTATACTGATGTCCAACATGATTTCTATATCAGATGATGTTCGTGTCGTGTCATTCGTGTCGCATGTTGAGCAGGAACTGCTGACCTTTCCGGAACACATGAGCTCACTCCTAGTTTTTAGTGGGGTGCATGTTGCCCGATCTTTAGTTTTCTATGTAATGTTTCGTAGATCGTTATTTGTCCTTTTTCTTTTGGTCATTGTGTTATCTGTTCAGCTTATTCCATCTTTATTCTTTCTTGTATTATTGTTTTCCAATGCTATAAATTGACTGATTGTTTTCTTATTATTGTGTAAATGTTATATAATTATTTGAGGTGTTTTGCAAGTACAATATATATATATACATTTAATAGATAGAATAATTTAATTCCTATCTATTTAATGAGGAAAGCATAGATCAGGGACTACTAGTAGTTCTTATGAATTAGTAGATAATAATTCATCTTCTAAAGATTTGTTATCAATATGATTTAAAACTTTAGTTTATGTTATTTAACAGGAAAATCGTATTTCCATACATTTATCCCCATGGTAAAGAATTTCTTTACATATTTGTAGTCTAGTCAACTTTCTTGTTCGGTATTGAATTTTGTCTTATTATTATTATTATTGGATTTTGAGGGGAAAAAATGTATATTGTTTGTTATTATAGGATAAAACGCTTCTTTTCAGGAGTTCAGGCATGTGTAAACGGTGCCGATGCAATCACAAAATAAATAAATGCCCGAAGGACGTTTATGTAAAGTTTATGAGTGCATCGGCACCGTTTACACATGCATGAACTCCTGAAAAGAACCGTTTAATACTTATAATTTTTCCACGTGAATCTTTTCCCTATTTTGATTATTAAACTGATTTCAGGCTTGCTTTCAATCGGACACTATCGAAGTTTCCTGTCGGCGGCCGCCATAATGTTTATGCTGGTTATACAAAAAAGTTCATCCAGTTATGAACGGATCAAAAACGAAAAAGTTCATCGAGTTATGAATGAATCAAAAACAGACACGTGACAGTGCTCTTATCCAATCAAAAGGCAAAAAGATTACAACGTTCTTTATATAAGCGCATATGTGATGTTGGTATTTTACTCACATATAGAAAACACTTTGATGACTGCATCATTTCACTAAGAGGTAAGTTTGAGTATATAAAACTAACTTACTTTTTAATATCGTACTTGTTCCAAGCCAGTAAAGTGAGTGATCATATGTGTGCTAGGAGTATCGATTTTGCCTAACTTCTGTGATATTTCGATTTGATTAGGAAATGTACCGACAGTGTGATATTATTTTATTCTCTGTCCTTCTATTTACGGCTTCTAATAAATTACCTCTTTTGGTATCTTCAGAATGTTCTTATTGTATGGACATCATTTTCATATGTCAGAGTATTTGGTTAGAGGGTAGGAATATGGTGTTTAATGCCACTTTCAACAATATTTCAATTATATCATGGTGGTCAGTTTTATTGGTGGAGGAAACGGGAGTACCCGGAGAAACCCACCCACCTGCAGCAAGTCACTGACAAACTATATCACATAAGGTTGTATCGGGTACACATCGCCTGCATTTGATTCGAACTCACGAGGTTAGTGGTGATAGGCACTGATGGCATAGGTAGTTATAAATCTATCCGCCATACGATCACGACCACTACGGCCCCTGGAAGTATTGGATTTGGTTTTCTAGTGACATATGTCATAATGATTGAATTCTGTCTTTGAATTCTACAGAAATTAACTGTTCCTATATATATAATAACTGAGAAATATAAGACGGAAATGAACTGTTCCTATATATATAATAACTGAGAAATATAAGACCTTATTAATTTACTGTGATGTAATAGGATTTTAAAAAACTGTACTTTTAAATCCCTTATCGCTTGGGCTCGTATAACTTTGTCCGTTATCATGCTTTTGTCAATTGTTTTCATTTTCGGTAATTTGTCAGATTATCGATTTTTTATTGATTGAATTACCCACAATCCTTTTCGATGTATGGTTTGAAACCAAGCAGACACAGAATTATCAGGCAGACTATCTAGCTCAAAAATAAGTCAAATCGTCAGTTATTCATTTTAATTTAACTTGTTGAGTTCCTTGAGTCATCATTTGCCCGTTCACTATATGATCTGCCACCTTACACATTTTCGGCGATCATCATATGACATTTCGACAAATACAGATCTCAACTTATTTAGTACATTTCATCTCAATTGTAGTTTTCACATATGTACATTTTTATATATTAATAAATGCTGTGGCCATTTGTTGCCAATAATACTTGTTTGTTTATTTGAGCATCAGAGATAATAGGATTTAAAAAATTGTACTTTTAAATCCCTTATCGCTTGGGCTGGTATAACTTTGTCCGTTATCATGGTTTTGTCAATTGTTTTCATTTTCGGTAATTTGTCAGATTATCGATTTTTTATTGATTGAATTACCCACAATTCTTTTCGATGTATGGTTTGAAACAAAGCAGACACGGAATTATCAGGCAGACTCTAGCTCAAAAACCCACCCTCCCTTGTCCTTACTTGGAGAGATACCGCGCTTTGTTTATATATTTGCAGGTTGATTGTATGTATATGTCAGCGTGTGCAGTTCCAACTGAAATGCCAGTAAAAGTTGTTTTTTTTTCATGCTCACCGACTTGTGAATACGTTTGGAGAATCGGCGACGGCGTGATTGGAAGTTGGAGAAACAGACTTTTGATACTTTCCGTAATTGTAGTCCTGACATCGCGTGTAGTTGTGACTTACAGATTCTTGAAGTACTTGCAGTCTGGATTTAACTTTGATGGCTAATTTCGCTTCTATTTGATACTATAATTGCAGTTGATATACTTTTTAATTCTGGCTGATTTCGCTGCGTTTTAATAACATAATTTCCGTTAATAGCCTTGTTTACTTCTATGATAGCATTAGCCTCTGATTTCCAGGGTTAATCTCTTATCTAAAATTTGCCCGTTCACTATATGATCTGCCACCTTACACATTTTTGGCGATCATCATATGACATTTCGACAAATACAGATCTCAACTTATTTAGTACATTTCATCTCAATTGTAGTTTTCACATATGTACATTTTTATATATTAATAAATGCTGTGGCCATTTGTTACCAATAATACTTGTTTGTTTATATGAGCATCAGAGATAATGAATATATATTTAAATAACTACATGCATTTTGGTTTGAAATTGAATGCGTGTTATGTAGGAATAAAAGCCATGTAAGCAGTATGTCAAAGCTTTTATGAACATGTTTTAAGGTCCTAACATATAGTTCTTGATATCTGTGTTATAACATAAAAAGGTTTACTATTCTGTTTAGCCATTTTCCCTACGGAAGACTCATGTACACTTGTGTATGTATCTTTTGGTTTCTAACTTACTATTAGTGATGAAAATTCTACTATTTAAAAAATATTTTTGGTTAAAAGGGACAAATGTAAATTCCTTTGTTTCACTTTGGTAATGAAAATATCAAGGAAATTCGTCATGGCAACAAACATTTTTAATCGACAAAATGTAAAATATGAATTGTCTTCATGTAAAATGAAACTGCATAAAAAGTTGGTTGCCTCTTTTCCTCTACAAATCCTCCTCCCGCGACTTTTGAGCATGGAGTGTATGTTACCCATGTCTAAGAGAAATAACTAATCTACAAATACTATATGGATACCGGTATATAAAAGGAGTGTAAAAATCAATGTTCATTTTATTGCACTTATCTTTCATATTTCTGTTACAATTTTATTTGTATCCATTTTGCCTCTCTCGATGATTTTGTTATTTGATTTTGGGGCTGTTCCGATAGTGTGGTATTTTTTGTTTTTCATTTTAATTATTCATATTACTTAAAAACGTCAGTGACTTATATTTAGACAGCCAAAACTGTATTAAGAGGTCACCTTTGGTAAAATAAAAAAAAATAAAAAAGTGGTCGTTTAAGACAGGTGACCTCTTAAAAGATGTTCATTTTATTTACAGGTGATTACTTAATATAGGTGACCACGTGGGGAGGTTTAAATGTAGATGCACATACGCAAAATATATTATTTTCCCACGTTGATAGTAAAAATTTCTGTGGAAATTTGAAGAAGTGACTCTTTTTCAAAATTATTTCGGTATTAAATGAATAAATAAATAGTATACGTGACATGTGTTTAAATATTTTAATGACATTTAATACGAATCAACAATATTCATGTCAATAAACAATTCAAACTGTTTATTTAGCATTGTATTTCGTCTTTAATATTTTATTTCGTAATTTAAATAATAATTATATTACCAAGAAAGAAAAATGCTAAACAAATAATCGGTCAATAATACAACACAAACTGCAACCCGGATACAATTCATCTCAAGACAACAAACTGGACACAGGGAAAACGCAAAAGCTAGTACCACACGATCTCCGATATAAACTGACCGCTCATGAGACGTGGGTCTAACAGTCATAAAAAATGTCGAGTGTATTTTTTTTATTGTATTAAAAGACGAACAAGCAGGCAGAATACTGAATTCAATGTATACAATTTTCAGATTAAACGAAACTTGTAATCAAAAGTTTTATGGTTGAAAGGCCAGGTACTTCAGAAGACATACTAACTACTGTTACATGTAGATTTAGTTCACATAAAAAAAAATAGTAAACAGTAATACATGACACGTCAAAGCAGCTTTTAAATAAACTAATTATTTATTAATATAATGTCAATCATTCACAGATAGTGTAAGTTATCGTAATTGGTCGTCTCTTTCACAGATAGTGTAAGTTATCGTAATTGG
>MJUT01047426.1:43453-56894 GCA_002080005.1 Gigantidas platifrons
GGAAATCTCCGACACCCTCGGGTAAGATTTCAATCGTTCGCTGACTCGGCGAGCCTCGTCAGCCAACGATTGAAATCTTACTCTCGGATGTCGGAGATTTCCCTGTCTTGCACTTTTGCCGGTGTTAGATTCTATAAGTCTTACACCCCCCGGTGTAAGACAAGCTACACACGCTGTTACCCGCCAAAAATAACTGTCGTTTCAAGATTTTCCAGTGTTATTTATAACTCTGTTTGTGATTTTGTGTTAATATTGTTTGTAGATGTGATTAAAATAAAATATGCTTTACAAAATATAACGGTACAGCCAAAGTCTAACCTATCTTTTAAAACTCAAGAATGTCATGCCATTTGTTTACGTTTGTGTATGATTTTTTGTCAACAGTTATCGATTTCCTGTTCACTGAATCAATCAGCTGATCGAGTTATTGAAGTCACAGTGAAATGACATAATTTCTAAAAACAATGTTTGTGTTGATTTCGTTTAAAAACAAACGTCTTTACTGTTGTTATATTTATTGTGACATGAAAATCCAATTTTAAATATTATTACAATTTCAAGCGTTCGTGATTGGTGTTTCATTCACATTGCGTATTATTTCATTGATGGTTGTGATGTTGTCGTCTTCGAATATACACACTAGAAAAAAATTATTTGGGTGACATCGGGTAAGATTTCAAACGTTCAGTCTGACTCGGGCAAGCCTCGTCAGAGAACGATTGAAATCTTACCCTTAGGTGTCTGAGATTTCTCGATCTTGACCTGCCATCGGTGTTAGATTCTATTAATCTTGCACTAATGCAAGACAAAGAAATCACGTGCGTTTTACCGGCAAATGCATGCTGTACAGTTTTTATGTCAACTGCCCCCCAGTTCTCCATGCTTCGCCAATAAAACCAAGATTCTATTACATAAGTATTTTTAGTTAAATTAATGTATGTATACTATTCTGCTAGCTAACAATTTAACTATCGTGCACCTTTCATTTTTCATGGTGTATGACTCTCTTCCCCGCGGGAACCCCGGGGTATAGAAATGGGACCGAGAGCTTCTTCGGCTTGAAGGGGCGTCCGTCGGTTGTGCGGGATGTATAAATTGACAACCAACCCGTCCTTCGGATGAGACGTAAATAAAACCGAGATCCCGTGTTGAGAGATTGCCACCCTCTTCGCACGTTAAAGAACCCAGTGTAACAGATCCATAGGAGACCTGTTGCACTGGCAAAATTCTCCATCCCTACCCATCACCTTTCCTTGTTTCGAGTCCCGTGGCGTTTAAATTATTCTCGTCCTGAATATAGCTGAAAAATTGCTCGCTGGACGTTAAACGTCAATCAATCAATCAATCAATCCAGTCAATGTTTGTTTACTCAGGGGATGTCATAGGGAAAGGGGATGGAATCGGCAAATAATAATGCTAGAAAATGGCCGATTTTACCATTAGATTTATCTCGGGATTTTATAAATAAAGGAATTCTCGTCCAGTTCGCGTATATCGTGAAACTTTTAATTGGATCATTTTTTGACGTATTTGACGTGTGTATGCTAATTTAGAATAGACCGAAATAAGTCGGAACATACCGAAGTATAATTATAATATACGGAAAAAACCGTAGGAAGTTCGGCAATATAATTAAATAGAAAAGTGGGCGTTGATTATATAAATAAATCCAAAAGTTCTTCGAGGTAGGTATATTTAATTTAAATAATAATTGCAACAATAACATTCATATAAAGATGAACATAAAAAAAATTATTATTTAATATTGATAACAATTTAGAAATATAACAATTAAATGCAAAAGTTGAATTAACAATAATTATTGGGGAAAATGCTTTTTAATGAATTTGAATGAAGGGAGATATCATAGTACTGTATAGTATTATAAAATTACTACTGAAAAAGTTTTTTGTTAAAAAAAAATTTGAACCAATAGTGATTAACACAGTTTGTCTATCAGCTTATATTTTAAAAAAAAATGAAATAAATACTGGGAAGCCCATCTAAATAGATCCTCTGTTTTAATAACAATTTATATTCATAAAATAAAATAATCTAAAATGATGTATGTATGCTAAATAAAATTTGGATTAAGAGCTAATTATGTTAGATATCTACATACCATTAGTTGTTTACAAAATACACTTATATATATAATTATTGTTTGTAAACAAACATCTGCTTTGCATATCATAAATCCTCGGATTTACCATATTCTAAGAAAACACGTGTTTTTTTTAATTTATTTATTTTATAAAACCATATAACCTATATTTTCTCTTTTTATATATAATAATTAAGGTAAAAATACCTTACAAAAGAAAAAAAATCCATTCAGAAAAAATTGTCAAACTAAAAATCTTCCTGATTCTGATCCGAACTTAACAGCAGCTCGCTGGTAAAATTTGGCCCATAATTTGATTATATTTTACTTCACATCCAAAATTTTACAAGAAGACGTATGTTGAATGTAAAATAACACAAACCTCCTTGTGAAATTATATATTTCAAACTATTACATCCATATTTTGTCACAATATATCCATAAATAAATGTCTGGCAAACTCATTTACCTAACACGATACACACATCTAGCAACATTTTTTGGCTGTAATGGTCGAGTATATAGCCAAGGGAGATAATCGTTTCCAGAGCCTGGTTTACATTGAGTAAATAATAGAGTGCTCTCCCTTGTTAGTAACTAACGTTACCTCCCTTTGACCAAATTCAAATATTTTTTCACAGTCACTGGTATTTATCGCTGTTCACATAATGTTGAGTTACATTTATCATATATTTATTAAATACATTGTATTTTATTATGAAATATATTTAAAATACTGCCAAGACACGGATGCATAATAAGGGTAATAACAAAATTACCGAACACAGAGCAATCTTCCAAAGGGAAATTCAAAACTCATAAATCAATAAACAGACAAAATCAGTCAACAACCGGGAAACTGGAAAACTGGAAAACCGCAATGGTCCTGACTTGGTACAGGCATTTCTAAAGAAATGGTGGATTGAATATGAATAAATTGAATATTTACTTCAGCAATGGAAACACATTTTGCGGGAAAACGCTCGATCGGGAATGTAAACAAAACAATTAGGTAACAGCTGATTAAGGCACAGGGGCTTGAATCGCCAGAACAGTTCACATAGTGGACACGAAAAGCAGTAACTCACGTTTTTCAGTCCGGTATAAATCCTTTCAAATGTTGGAAGCCATTGTTAAAAATACACAGCAGCAAATGAAAATTATCTGTCATCTGATTGGTTAATATTTCTCACGACACGCCCACATTCTGATAACGCTTGAAATATATGCTTTAAAAAATTTTTTTAGTGAGAATTACTTTTAGAAGTAATTTTATATGATTATTATATACCTAAAAATCATTTACAATATTTCTTATATGTTACGAATAAGTAAAAACACTTACCCTGCAGTGAGAAATATTAACCAATCAGATGACAGATTTCATTTGCTGCTGTGTATTTTTAACAATGGCTTCCAACATTTGAAAGGATTTATACCGGACTGTAAAACGTGAGTTACTGCTTTTCGTCTGCACTATGTGAACTGTTCTGGTGATTGTTGAGTCGAAGGCGTTCATAGGTATTTACGACAATCAGGATTTATGCAGATATTGTCCGCAATTGTGCTCTTTACTCTTGGAGTTTTACCGTTGACTGTGTCCATAGCAAAACGTTGGTGACCTATTTTGGAGCAAAGTTTCAAGTTTGCAGGGGTGCTCTGACTTCTAGAGTGAAGCAGTCGTGAAAAATTATGTCTCGTCGGAAAGATAAATCAATATGCTAGCGAATGTCAACAAAGATTGTTTGAATGTGTGATTTTTTTAATATTTTTTCAAGCCTGAAACAGAACTGGTAGTGGCTTGGCTACGTTGGTCGTTACATCCCTTGTTAGTATATATGGTATATAGGCCGCGTGACCTCTATGAAAGCGATTCAAGCCCCTGTGGATTAAGGTGAGAAATAAAATCAAACAACGCTTTTGCCGGTGATAGATTCTATATATCTTAATGGAACAAATCGTGTCAGAATGTCCAAGGACAATAAACAAAGACAAAAACAAATATTGCACCTATTAGTACGATCTAGAAATTCCATATTAACCCACAAGTACATGATAGTTTATTGTGAGTAGCCGTTCATAAAAATTGGATGGATGTTTGTTCATGCATCGAGATAACTTTGAATACTTTTAATATGTATCGGGATATTTTCAATAAATATCGGAAAACAAACAATAAACACTCTCAATAAGCGTCGGACACTTAAGTTCACTGAATAATTCAATGTTTGTTGATTATTTTGATGACATCTCTCACATTGAATTTGAAATAAACGCTAATTTAATACCGTAGATACAGCTTGATCTACTTCATACAATGTACCTTGACATACTTCTAGAAATTGATAGATAAGGTCGGTTGAGAATGCAGCTTGACATGATTTAAAATTTCACATTGTAAACTTATCTGACATCAATAGTCATCAGGAGGATATTATTTTTAATAAATTCCCGATCAGATGGTCATGCTCTAAAATTTGGTATCGACTGCGACACATGAAATAAAATTCCAAGAATTAGTTGGTACTATAAGTTATTTACGTTCCTAACCGTAGATAGGGAGATTTTAATTCCCTGAAGTAGTAAAGTACGCCCTGAGACGCAGCCGAATGGTGTACAGGCTACTGAAGGGTTATAAAAATCTCTATATCTACAGTTAGGAACGTAAATAACGAATTTATCTCCGGAGACGTTTTCTTTATTGTTGGGAAGAATAAGTAAAAAAATATGAAAGTTTCGAGTTTTTTACCTGATGTAATGAAACAACGATCTACTGATCAACATAAATCTCCATTTGGACACATTATCATGACTCCTAATCTACATATCTTTGTACTTACCTCTTAACATTGCAGGCTTAGTGGGGAAGCAACAAATACCAATTGTATAGTCTTTCATTTGACTCGACCGAGGATTGAACCCACAATATACCAGCACACTAATCATTACACAATGGAAACGGTTCTATGATTAATATTGTATATCATGTGCATTTTTTGATTTATTGTTAAGTAATACAAAATTCTTTCGAATACGTATGCTAACATAGAGATAAGACAAGTGCCATTATTCTAGAAATGATGATCATGTGTGTCTTAAGGAACTGTCGAGGAAGATATTTATAGATTAATACATGGCCTTTTTCATATTGGCTTTGTTATCAGCACGAGACCTTGATATCGGTCCCGAGGGACGATGTCAGTGGAGGGCTGATAACAAGGACAATATGAAAAGGGCCATATATTATCACATATTTTGCCAGGGCAGATAACATGTTATTGCCCTTCACAAGAGGGCAGATAACATGTTATTGCCCTTCACAAGAGGGCAGATAACATGTTATTAAATAATATGATGAAAACAGCCCTAATACGTTTAAATCAGCCTGTATCATACAGTAGCTTCTGCCCAGCTTAATATCTATACTGCTTTTCGGCCCCGGGCCAATACAGCTTTGGTCCGTATTGGCCCGGGGCCAAAAAAGCTGCATAGGTTCCGGTTTACAATCTTACTTCCGTTCCGACATTACGTTCGCATACTACAATTCTTCATGACGTAATTATTACAAACATGTCGTCTGACAAGGCTGTCGTTGACAGTGAGCCTGTGGCTTTCACAAATGAAGAAGCCAAGCA
The DNA here is from genome assembly GCA_002080005.1 of Gigantidas platifrons. Taxonomy (NCBI): domain Eukaryota; kingdom Metazoa; phylum Mollusca; class Bivalvia; order Mytilida; family Modiolidae; genus Gigantidas; species Gigantidas platifrons. The sequence goes on from MJUT01047426.1 coordinate 49,193, forward strand.
AATCTTGCATCAATTTGCAAAGGAAATTGGGAGCTTTGAGTTGGATTNTTTGATGAGTTAAATTATGAAGAGCAATCGGAGTCCGACAAATCAGCAAATCTACCAGACGCAGACTCCGCAAGCAATAAATGTTAATAAAATTCTGTTAAAAGCATATTGGAAGTTTTCAACTGTTTCATCTAGACATGCACAATGACACTGGAGTCTGGAATTCAAATACCATGTGAAAATGATAAGTTCCGTATAGAACCAGCTTAGTAGGTCTTATATTTGTCGTATAAACAACATAAGTCAAATTATTTAATAAAGGTTTCATTAACTGGTTGTTTCTGTATTGGCCACGTATAGATTTTCGATCAGCTGTATTGGCCCGCGGCCCTACAGGCCTTGAGCCAATACAGCTGACCTCGAATCTATACCAGGGCCAATACAGAAACAACCAGTTAATAACACTATATTATTGCCCTTGTAAAATGTTATTGCCACTGATGCAAATAACACGCCGCAAATTATGTTTTTAATACACATGCAAATTCGGCGTTATTTCAATAAAATATGTGATAATTCATTATATTCTGCCTTGTGAAACCATTTATTTAGATATAAGGTAAAATACATTCTGCCTTAACGGCACACTTTCTACAATACAATGGCATTTTTTTATACATTAATCCTGTCGTAATCTGGTGGCTGATCTAATGTAAATGTAGATAGTAACTGATTCCAGAACAGACGCTGGCCTTCTTCGTTCTCGGACCAAATGGCATAAGTTGTCGATGTTAGAATAATTTTTAGTGCATTTGTAAAATGTCGACTACTGACATCTTCTAATAGCAGTGTAACCAATGTATCGCTACCATTCTTTAAGAACCGCTCGTGGGCTAATAAAACCTCAAACTGACACCATTCACTTCTGGCAAAAGCATTCGACATCACAAGAATCACTTTCCTGCTTTCTTTCATACTTTCAACAATATTATCTACAATTAATTTCCCTACTTGAAAATCTCTATAATGTATGCACAACTTATGTCCATATTCTTCCTCTAGAACAGGAACTAGTTTTTCATGTACCCATTTCCTGTCCTCATCACAATAAACTACGAATCCATCATATACATAATCCGTATTACTAAGTCTAGTATAGTCCCTGTGTTTTGCACGAAATAAGTATATCCAGTATCGTATGTGCCATCTCATTTTATAAACAGTGATCGTTGTTAACGCCATGACAACTAGGATCGAACATGAAATAGCTACTATGATGGTAACAGTTAACTTTTGGTGTTCAGTACAGTCCTCACTAAATGTGTTTAACAGTTTTCCCTTCCAAGATTCAGGCATCACACAATAATAATCATGTGGATATCTTTGAATAATAATTTTTGTGTTATTCAACCATTTGATAAACCAAATCAAATTACAATTACATATATATGGGTTTATTGCTAAATTTAAAGTCTTTAGTCCGTTAACTATATTATCTGGTAAAGAGTTTTTATGGAAGGTATTCAGTTTATTTCCACTTAATCCAAGAACTCCCAAGCCTTTCATATATTTGAATGGGTTATTCAAAGACAACGAATATATGTTATTATTGCCAAGTTCCAACGATTTTAAGCTAACTAAGCGATGAAACAAGTCTCCCGGTAGCGCATTCCATCCCACAGCAAATAGTACCAGTTTCTTTAACCGTCGAAGTGGTCCAAACATTCGGATTGCAGTTTCGGAATCTGATGGCACACTGTTATACGATAGGACAAGTGTATAAAGCCAGGGACAGAAGTGAAATATGTTGTCAGGATCGAATGTTTGGAGTTTGAATTTAAAATAGGCGTCTGCTAAACTTAGACTTTTAAGGTTAGAAGCATTGAAAGCATAACTTTGAATATGTTTAAGGGTATGTCTACTTGGAATAATAGTCAGGCTGGTTAATCGTTTCAAGGGTGCAAACACATTATTTTGAATTTCTCCAAGTGGATTGTTCGAAATATATAAAAATTGTATTCGTACAGCACATTGAAAATCATTTGTTTTCAGAGACTGTACTTTGTTATACTCTATGCTCAAATACCGCAGACGATGAGCTAAAGAAGAACCATTTTCTGAACAAAAATTTGGTACCTCCTTTAGATTGTTATTATCTATTTGTAAAGACGTAAGTCTGTGTAATCCACTGTAGTTTATCATTGTTATGCCATTATTAGAAACATCTAATTTATTTAAATCATTCAAATATTGAAATATTTTCCCATCTATTTCTCTCAAATTATTTTGTCTTAAGTCAATAAGCCAAAGGTAGCTATCGGCAACATGTTGAAAGATATCTTGGGGGAATACCCCACTTCTGGATACATTTCGTAAATGCAGGGATCCTTCAGGCGAGAAATGTATACTTGCAAAACATGCCTGCAATGTATCAAGATGTATATCTATGTTAGAACTCAAATCCAAAACAGAAAATGATTTGAAGTCCAAAAAAGAATCATTTGCAATTGTCTGAATACGGTTTTGTGTTAGATTAAGACGATTAATATCGTTCGATGACACATTCACGAAGGTCTGTCTATTTATATGTGGAAGATAGTTGTTCACGAAGTCTAAAGTCCTTACAGAACTCGGAAGTTGTGGTATATAATCTAGGTCTTTCTCGTGGTTCATACAACGTGCTGTAGTCTTTGACTTACAAACACATAAAGGTACCGGACAGTCGGGTTCTGTTGCACCAATATATATGACCATTGTAATAATTACGCAATCTATCGCAACCACACTTATGAAATGCTACAATTAAAGAAAGTACAAATTGTTAAATTGTCATTTTATGGGAGAAGGTTATTAATGTAGAAGATTCAAAAACAGGAAATGGGTAAATAGTATTGAGCAGAAAAAAATGTGACTGAAAATCACGTAAAACAAAAATATATTTTTACCATAAAATATTAATTTATAGTGACATATAAAATACAATTAACATACAAATAAAATATCCCCTAAGCATGGTGGTTTGCATTTAATTGCATTGTGTTTCCAGTTTCATCAATAAAAACGTAGATATCAAATTTAGTGCGCACTTTCATCCAGATATTCCATCTAAGAAAATATTGTACAATCGAGCAACACAACTCCTGCTAAAAATCGGGGGTGAACTCAGGTGCTGCGGAAGGGTAGGGAGTTCCTGTTCCACTTGTGACGCCCGTCGCGTTTATCTATTTACAAGCCCGGTGATAAGTTATAAATTAGGAAACGACCGGATTATGGTAACGACAAATGGAACATATCCGTGGTTCATTTGTGACATATATATTCCGTAACAGATAACAGTGCATGGTGGAGACCATACAACTGTCGAGGTGATGATTCAACGTTAGCAGCAACCCTATATCAAGGAAAACATGATAAGACTCACAGGCTCTGGAATATCGCATCTACTGATACATTGAAGATATCTCTTCTAAGTAATATTCATAAATCCAACTCACAATCGTTAATACTTCTGAAATACTTCTCGCGTGGTGTTAAACAGCAATAATTCTACCGTAAATCATGTCAATATTAAATCTCCTTAACAAGAAAATTTCCATAATCTTGCAACAATTTTCGCGTGAAAAAGATGTTCTATGCCTTTTTACCATCAATTAAAGAAAATAAGCATCGTTAAATGGTCATTTTATGAGAGCAGGCCATTAATATTGAAGATATCAAAACGGGAAAATATGGAAATGTTATTGAGCAGGAAAAAATGCAACGGAAAATCACGTAAAACAAATAGATATTATATTGTACTACAATAAAATATTCATTTCAGATACAATTCACATATAAATAAAAAATATCCTCTATACATAATGATTTGTATTTAATTGCATTGCGGTTCCAGATTCATGAAGTGCATTTTCAACCAGATATCCCATCTATGAAACGATTGAATATACCAAAAGTGTAATCAGAAGAACTAAATCGAAGAAAGACAGATAATAAAATGAAAGAAGAAAAAGGACAAAAGGACAACAATGATCTACGAAACACTACACAGAAAACTAAAGATCGAGCAACACAAATTACAATAAGAACTGGGGTGAAATCAGGTGCTCCGGGAGGGTAAATAGTTCCAGCTCCACATGTGACACAAGTCGTGTTTCTCTATTTACAAACCCTATGATAGGTCATAAATGAGGAAGAGTTAGGATTATGATTACAAACGGAATGTATCCCCGGTCATTTATGGCACAGATATTCCGTAACGCTTAACCAGCTTATGGTACAATAAAACTGTTTAGATGATGACTTCAACTTAACTACTAGTTAGCATCAACCGCTTAGCAACGACAATATGATAGTGATCACAGGCTCTGGAATATCGCATCTACTGATACATTGAATATATGTCTTGTAAGTAATATTAATAAAAAAAAATAATAACTTGTCATATACATCACTATCCTTAATAATTGTGAAATAATGTTTGCTGTGTGTTAAACAGCAATCATTCAACCGTGAAAGCAGTCAAATATTAAATCTCGCTAAGAAGGACATTTCACAAATCTGATGATGTCTGCTACCATTTCCGCGTTAAAAAGTCATTTAAATACCTTTTATTTTGTAGGTGTTAAATTTTCTTTATCTATGTTACAGTTCGCGGGTACATATGTCACCTCACTATGACACATCAACCCGATTTCGAGACATGCAGTCTCTGCTACTAATCTGTGCTTAGCGGAGAGGGAGGAAATACCAATTTTATAGTCTTTGATTTGACCTGACCGAGTCTCGAAGCCAGTCTACCTCACCTGATTAGACCATGGTTACCATTACACCACATATGCGGTTAGAACTCCCATGAGTACAAAGATGATAAATAATTATGGTAACATGTCAATGTGATCAGACATAAAAAATAAAAATAAAAAACACCTCAAATTGAAACATCTGTTTGTGAAATTTAAAAAAAAAAAATTACAGTTCTTCATTATTAAATATGTACCTGAACGAGAAACCAATTTACAATACAACATTCCAAAAATGATCACACTCATTTTTTCAGGTTTGTTTTCGCACTATTTCATGTATTACATATACATGTACATGAATACTTGAATTAATCTAACAAATGCCCCATTACAATCGAAATATATTACAGTTAATTAAAAATATAACTTTCTCCAGTAAAGTATATACAAATAACGTTTTACTTACTTTATTCATAGCTGTATCGAGATTTCAGTTTAATTTCAACCCATTAATGTAGTGCAGTTTAATAACTTCCGTGTTTGGTTGTTTTTATAAACACTCGTAAACACTGTCGTCAAAAAGCTCCGATCGAAAATGTTTGGTCAACATCCGGGATATTTTAAAGCAGACACGGATAATTATCGTAAGTATTTATAAATATACTGTGTATATAATGTTTTAAATTATGATGCTTTATGATTGTTATTATTATTAATTTCATTTTTTGTCTAAATATCTTTTTTTTTGCAGTGTAAAATTATATTTTTCTATAAGTTATAAGGCATCCGGCTTCAAAATCATTACAATCAACTGAAATATCGCTATATCCTGCATTTAGCAATGAATTAAATGTTGACCAAAAAAAAAATATTGATGAATGATTGATTTTACTTAAAAATACTATTTTGTTGATGAAAATTCATTCAGTAACTAGTTATACCCTAAAATGTCAACAGATGTTTTTGAAATCCGGCTTGGTCAAAATGTAAACATGTATACAAACCGGTTGGGTCATTTATAAATAACCGAGTTTGTCAGTATGTATATACCACTGATCTTATTGTTATTGAGCATTATATTGCAATTTAACAATAGTTATGATTAGGAAATATCTCAAAGGCGATAAATACTGATCCGTAGTATAAATATCCGCCATGGCTGCTAATTTCAGCTACTTCGTACAATAAAATAAATCGTTATTTCTATGTTAAATTGTTACTGTCGCGAATACTTGATTTTTTAAATGTTTTTTGTGGCACTGACATCACGGTTGGTGCTCAATACGCTACATTCACTTTAAGTAGCTGTCCAGGCGCACCAATTGATTAGTGGGAGATTCTTTTTATAACGCAATGTTTTAATTTTATACTCGTTGATAACGAAGTAAGTCTCTTTGTGGAAATAACTTCATGAATACGATATTTAAGTTTCTTCACAGTATAATGTTTACATTAACATTACAGATAAGCAAATTAACAAAGGCTGTAGTACTGAATTCCTTTCCGCACGGACGATTTTGGCAATTTGTATACAAAGAAAATGTTAGGTGTACTCGATTATTGCAACGTTCGTTACAAGTTACAATGCGACAAATGTTCGTGCTTTGGATGTTATAGTCTCCCGCCCATCCACCAATATTAATGCCAAAAGAATATCAATCACTCGTATACATTTTGCATTTGGTACAAGCGGAAACTAATTATCCGAGGTTGAAACGTAGATATGAAGTGAATTTACACTAATGTAGGAATATGGTGAGAAATTATATACTGCAAATAAATCTAGATTCTTGAGTATTAAACTGGTTTAACATAATAACAATAGTACATGTAATTACAATACCATGGGAACAACCGAAACACATTTAATGTTTCATAGGAGAAAACTATATACAATACCATGGGAACAACTGAAACACATTTAATGTTTCATAGGAGAAAACTATATACAACACTATGGGAACAGCCGAAACACATTTAATGTTTCATAGGAGAAAACTATATACAATACCATAGGAACAACTGAAACACATTTAATGTTTCATAGGAGAAAACTATATACAATACTATGGGAACAACCGAAACACATTTAATGTTTCATAGGAGAAAACTATATACAATACAATGGGAACAACCGCAACACATTTAATGTGTCATAGGAGAAAACTATATACAATACTATGGGAACAGCCGAAACACATTGAATGTTTCATAGGAGAAAACTATATACAATACCATGGGAACAACCGAAACACATTTAATGTTTCATAGGAGAAAACTATATACAGCTTCTGACTGCATTTCAGTACTTCATAGACTCCATACTAAATATGTTGTTAAAGCATAAAAAAATCGTATTACATACATGGAATCGTGCATTTGATAATCTTTTTGTATTATTTTGTGGTATGGGTTGTACTCCCCATTAAACATATCATTGCAATTGTGAGATGAAGAACTGTTCCCATCTGGTCACTCTTGAGGTCCCAAATTTATGCAACAAAAACTAAGAAGATCATATTTAACAAAGTCATGAAAAAGTCTAAAAGCGTTACCTTAAGTGGATGATATCCTGCAAAATTAATTAATATCATGACTTGGTTAACCGTTACGTAGATTCTGTACCACAAAAGACCATGGATATTATCCTTTTGTGAAAATCATAACCCGGTTCTGCCCTAATTCATGACGTATCACCGTATTTGTAGCAAGCTGTTAAATTACATTTCTTCACGTTTTTGGTTCTGTGTTGTAATGTCCAATACGATTTCCGCAAAACAACGATGTTAGATTCGTATTTACTGCCGTTTGTTTTGTAGAGGATTATTATTTTGCTTAGGTTATTTGTATTTATTTGCCTATATTCGTGTCCAACATGATTTCCCGATGATGTTCGTGTCTTATAAGTTATCCGACGGGTGTCACATGTAGAGCAGCAACTATTAACCCTTCCGGGGCACTCAGTTCATCCC
>MJUT01047426.1:71863-97094 GCA_002080005.1 Gigantidas platifrons
AAATTACTTCTGAAAAGATCTGATCTTAAAGAACTACATTTTTGGCGTAATCTGGCATGATGTATATTCAATTTTATATTGCCGATGAAGTGATATGTTGGAGGCCGGGGGTATTAAAGGTATTTTAATTTTAATTTCCTTTTAAAAATATGTACAGACGGGGAATTGCGTATAATTATGTCTAGATCATTCCAAAGCTACAATGTATGTTATCACGTGTATTTACAAAATACAGCCTCATTGTCCAAGAGATCATATTGTAAATTTCATGAGCTGCAACACTGTAAAAACTAGATACGATAACGTAACCCTCATTCCGCTTGTGCTCCATTTAGGGTTACGAATCGATCTCATTCAACGTATGGGAGCAAATTAAAATTTTCGTTCCGTAAATATTTCAACTTTCTTTTTGCATATCTGGTCATATCTTATTATTCCCAACAATTTTTAAGTAATGGTGATACGAAATAAGTGTTACAATCCCTGTTTCTGTCTTCAAGACCGGTTTCGTATTTGAAAATTGTTACTTGTCCGCCATAACACCTTACGTAGACTCTCCGGATGGACGGAGCCTATCCATATATGACAAATATGGAAAACTGTTACTACATTTCACTATAAAATTGATCCAAATAAGGATATCTCAAAAACGAGGCAGGTGCGCGTGAACTAGCAACTTGTAAACAAAATGTCGGACAGAAAGAAGATTTTATGCATTCAAATTTTCAGATGGATATAAGTCTACCATTGATTGCTGCAGCGATTATTTAACACCTCAAGGTTTACCTAAATATATTTATCTTTCACCCCCGTTAATTTTTCCAACCACTTACAACGGAATTAGGACAAAAAACCGCCCGGTGTGAATCACTCCGGGCGCTGCTCCCGTACGTTGAATGGGATCGATTCGTAACCCTAAATGGAGCACAAGCGGAATGAGGGTTACGTTATCGTATCTATGTAAAAACCTGTGCTTGTCTGATTCAAGGGAAAATATTCGGTGGAATTATAGAAATATACCATGCTTGTAAGTGGTATTTGCCAACAAAAATTCTGGTTGAGAGACTGGAAAAATATCCCTCGCCTGTCGGCTCGGGTAATTTGTCCAGTCTCTCAACCAGTATTTTTTGGCAAATACCACTTACAAGCATGGTATATTTCTATATAATTTTGAATTTTAGTATATAATTCCTCACGTAAACCATTATAAAAAGCACATTTTATTAGAAAATGAGGTTCATCTTCAATATCATTCTGTGAACAAAACTTGCATATCCTCTGTGACCTTTCTATATAATTATTTTTATGCCTCTCTGTTTCCACTCTTAAATGATGTGAACTTATGCGAAATCTACATAGTATTTGCCTTACTTCAAAATTGTTTATCTCTAGATATTTTTCTTTTTGGAACATACTTTTGTAGGAAAAATATGTATCTAACTTTCCAGAAACATTATCTTTTTTCATGGAACCATGTTTTCAAAAACAGAGTTTTAACTTTTTCATAACAAGTTCTTTTATTTTATTTATAGTCACGCAATAAATTTCTTTTAAATCAAGTTTATCAAGCAGAAAAATCACAGAGGAGTACCAAGTTGGAATATTGTTTTCATGCAAATTCTTGTTACATAGAAAAGCTTCTTTCAATAAATTTGAGCTGCAATGATGTAATCGATGTTGATAACTGATCATTGATAAAACAATATAAATAACGTATAATATCTATGAATATTCACGAGTGTGTGTCATGTGCAGACGATGTAAATAAACATGGCGACGTCCAGATCAAACGTGTGGGACGTTTGACACCACAGTCGCTTGAATTTCAATGACTTAAATAAAGAAAGAGTAAAAAAAAAATATTGTATATATAGTATATAGGGGAAGTTATGAAATGCATTTTTGCCCCAAAATGTAAACAATCGTCATTAGGCCTAAACGGACGCAAATTGATACGCTTCGTGGATATTTTTCTACACTGGACATGTTTTTTTATACATCCATATTGTAAGAACCTTCATTCCGAGCATTTTACAAACGTATGGGCCATTTTTTCACTGACGTTCAGCATCTGAGTTTGTTACAGTCGCCATGGTGGTACTATTCAGCAGTGAATGAAAAGTTCCAATTTCGAGTCAACAACGGCAATTTTCCGGATCAGGACAAGACATCAAGAGACTCAAAATATCTAGCACATAGGTAAAGTTGTGTACCCCTACTTAAAATGTATGCAGAAGCAAGGTTTTGCTGTGTTTTTCTTACCACGAAACAAGCTACAAAACGTCATCATCGAATTTTTGTGTCATTTTCATATTTTGCGCCATTGTAACTTTGTAGATTATCTCCCCTTATATTCGTACAAGCGAAAAATTGAACAGTCAAATATTGCTTTCTAAATTTCTCAAATGATCTAATTAATTGATTAAAATTCATATGAAGTGATTACCGCTAAATTTATGATTATATAGATGCTTTGAAGTAGTATTTCTCATCCACTGCTGAAGAGTACCACCATGGCGACTGTAACAAACTCAGATGCTGAATGTCCATACGTTTGTAAAATGCTCGGAATGAAGGTTCTTACAATACGGATGTATAAAAAAATATATGTCCAGTGTAGAAAAATATCCACGAGGCGTATCACTTTGCGTCCGTTTAGGCCTAATGACGATTGTTTACATTTTGGGGCAAAAATGCATTTCATAACTTCCCCTATATACTACATATATACAATATTTTTTTTACTCTTTCTTTATTAAATCATTGAAATTCAAGCGACTGTGTTGACACCAACTGACAACCACACAGCTATCTCTGGACCAATATTCTTCATGTATGGCTTAAAATTTGCGGACACACTTCAGTTTTACATATCCGGTTGAACATAATTTTAAAAGAGTCGAAATCTGAACGTTAAATATAAAAGTTTACAAAACAGTGTGTGTACACACACTTGCCGATTTTCCGTGAAAGATGTTCAGCCATATATCAATAGTCTGGACCTTCCTCTAAAACTATGTCGCCAAAGTTTCAATGGATAAGCAACAAGAACTCGTAGAAATCATTGGATATTCGGGCCATATTTTCTGATTTTGCAATCATGATAGAGCGGGAAGAGTTATTGTACGTTGTGTGGTGCTTGGCTAGGGGTATTTCACAAAGTCGTAACAAAAAATGCAATTTACCGACATATTGTTCCATCAATTGATTAAATAGTTGTCTAGCATTGATGTACTCAGGCTTTGGAGGTCAACCATGCACGGTAAGTAACATAACTTCTTCTAGAATATAGTTATAGTCTAAAAAAGAAATATCGTTTTCAAGCGGGTCAAATGGGGTTAAATTTGAAACAAAAAGATGAACAAAAATCGAAAACAACAAACAAACATATTAAGTTATAAAATTCTCACAACCTTTAATAACTTTATCCAATCAGAGACTATATATGACGTAATTATGGCTGTTCGAAAATATCGGGATTGTTTAATACATCTATCTAAATGTGCGGTTCCGATATTCTTTGATATTGTTTAGAAATTTCAAAAGAGTGTATCTTGTGTAAATTTCTTTTTATTTTGTTCCTTTAATGAAATTTTCTTCATGAAAACTGAGATAATGAATATACTTTTTTTTTTATTAAGTCCCAAGTGTATTTTGTACAAATAAAATGTACATATCTGTCTATTTTAACATGAATTTCCATGCAACATTTTTTTAACAATTTTTGATAAAACATAGGGCCTATATTATCATGTTTTAGTGCTATCAGGGAAGCTATACAAAATATATGTGTAATGCATATATTATACAGTATGGACATGTATTAACATTCTGGTGTAATGTAACATACCTGTACATATCTGTGATATGTTATGTTTAATTAATTACATTTTTTTTCAGTACATCATTATTGTGTGCACACTTAGCAAACATTTCTGGAATAATGCAAGTTTTTCATGTAGTTGCCACCAAAACATATACATGTATCTGGGACTATTATACTGACGGGACTGGAAACTGATTGCTCGATCAAGATTTCAGTCCCAGCATGTATGTTTAAAGATAATTTTTAAATTGCATTTTATATAAACTTTTTGCACAAGTACATGATAAACTATTTCTGGAAAAGATAGTTATTATTTTAAGTTCTTCATTTTCTTTCTCTATAACTTAATGTTTTTTTTTTTATTCTACAGGTGTGACCATGTCGTCTCAGTAGATCATGAAGAGTTTTAAATGCCACTTCTGAAAGTTGATGTTGTGGATTGTGATTCAGTGTAATCAAATTCGGTTGTTTCGAATCATGTCAATTCCGACCACGTTCCGTCTTTTTCCTGTCTTGACGTCTGAACAAATTGGCAGGCGACTTCCGGTGTTTGCGCTATTACTGCGACAACGTCAGCATATCATAGACGTAGATGCGGTAGATTATAAGTAATTGTAATATGGAGACGCCAAGGAAACCGCTGAATAAATACTGGTGTTCGGTATCCCACTATCTGTCTTATATAAGAAATATATATCATACATAAAGGCAGATCGTTTTCCTTTCATGATGCTGACAGTCGCAAATAAAGAAAGAAAACAAATTTAATTTTAAAGAATTATTTGTCTCTGCATTGAAGTCTTTGATACAAATAAAATAATTTAATTGATATCTGTCTTTTACAGAAAATGTTAAGATATTTTTAACTTGAGAATCGAACATTAAAACGACTTTTTGTCGGTCAATTTCTTTATAGGAATCTGTAGTGAAGATGAAAAGGAATTTAAGTTTTATCAAATTAAAACTTCTGGATATCTGAATTTCTTTATCTGAAAAAAAAAGTTTCATGAGGAGCCATAAAATAACAACTGAAGCGTGTTTATCTAATCCAATTATGAATACTGATTAATCGTAACTAGTGTAAACAACCGATTGTTGTACTTTCATAATGGCGGACGATGGTAACGCCACCTATTGTCCACGAACGATAAATAGGTAATCACCGATTTCTGAAAACGTCTATAATAAGCGCGTGAAATCTGAAACGAGCACCTGTGATTCAAAAAACAGGACGTGCTCGTAATATGACAGTTTGAATTAGATACGGGCTGTTCTTGTGTCATTTACACGAATGTTGGTCACGTAATTTTATATATGTTTAATATATTTAATTACATTTTAATATCATGGTTTTTTTTTTTTAGTTTAAACATATTTTTATTTGCTAAATATAACAAATAGGGATCGGACACAAGTTTTACCAACTTATGAAGTCTTCTCCCGAATACAATAATTTACAATATGGATTAGCATGCGCAATGAAAGGATATAATATGTATATAATAGCATAGAGTTAAATAAACAAAGAATGATTATATACAAAAACATAGGTCTAGACAATATACGATAAAAAAAAAGAAAAAAATGAAAAGAGAATAAATACTTTTGGAGATGTGTGTTGGTTCTTTAGATCATTTAGACAATTGTAAATCTTTTGGAGTCTTTAATATATTTAAAAGCATGTTTAAAAATAGTTGTATTTTCTTGATATGTTAGGAGATCACTTCCTTTTGTCAGTAGATTTACATCAATATTAATGTTAGAAGGTAGCCAGTTAAGACTATTAAATAATATTTCCCTATTATCTGTATATTTGTCACAATCAAAAAAGAAATGGTGAGAATTTTCACATGATGCGCCACAGTTACAGGAAGCATTTGATAAAATTTTAACTTTACATAAATCGTAATTCAAAAAGGATGCATTGCAACGAAGCTGTGTTAGAATTATATTTAGTTTTCTAGGACCATAAGAATAGTGTCTCGGAATTGGCACTGCGATTGAACTGCGGATTGCCTTTTTAAATTTAGGTAATGTGTCAAGATTACGTACTGTAAGATTAAGGCTATTCCATTCCCTTACTGTAGCTGGGACAAAATATCATGGTGAAAACATGTATGGTCATACATTCCGTAATCGGTTTACTTCCGATAAAATCTGTTAAACTAAGGTCTCACTCCCTCAGCCACGTCCATGCATGCTATAACTATTAAAAACATACTTCTAATTCCTTTTTTGTGAGAAATGAAGCAGAAACCAGCAATTTCTCGACATTCTGAATAACAGATGAACGCTTTATGCGATCGGACTCGATCAAATGGGGACAACTTCATTTTGGAATGTACCTAAAATAATTCTGAATTATACCGACCTTTATGCTCCTTTAGGTGTAAAAACCACTAATTAATTTCTTTAATTTTCTTCTAAATTTGGGTTTGAATATGAATGGACGGACCATTTAACTTGCTTTTTATCAAGTATAACACTGGAGATGGTTTAGAATATAGTGTTTAACGCCACTTTCAACAGTATTTCTGTTATATCATGGCGGTCAGTTTTATTGGTGGAGGAAATAAGAAAACCCGGTGTTCCAAGTAACAACTTTAGTGGTGATAGACATTGATTGCACGGGTAGTTGTAAATCCAACTACCATACGAGCAGGACCACAACGGCCCCAACACTGAAGGTGAAAAAAACAATATAGTATTCTGAATATTTTATGTGGATCTAAATATATTTTTGCAAGGATTTAAATAGATCAGTTTACTTTACAAATGAATTGGATCAGTCTCTGGTCAATATTTTTTCCACATTTCAGTATTTTCCATTGTAAAACTACTTTTCACACCTCTTATGTACCAACTATACTTTAAAAAATGATCATGTTACTGGGAAATTCACATATTTTTTGCCCCATCAACCTGACCAAAAGACAGTCGCCTTGTAACAATTTATTTGTTCCTACCTAAAATTATATCCCCCCCCCCCCAGATAAAATATAAATGAAATTATATCCATGAGGATAATATATTCTAAAAAATATTATCTCACATTAATAAATATTATCCCTCTGTAGGATAATATTTTTTTAAATACGGATAATATTTTTTAAGAAATATTATCCTATAGGATATAATTTCATTGATATTTTATCTGGGGGATAAAAAAAAATCCTATGATGTATCAATTTATTTGTTCCTACCTAAAATTATATCCCCCCAGATAAAATATCAATGAAATTATATCCATGAGGATAAAAAATTCTAAAAAATATCTCACATTAATAAATATTATCCCTCTGTAGGATAATATTTTCTTTCAATACTATTTCGTAGATATTTTATCCTATGAGATAATATTTCGTGGACATTTTCTATCTTTATGGATAAAATATTTTGAACTTTGTTATCCACAATGGCGGATATATTTTTTTAATATGACCCAGTTGTCTGCAGTAGACAAATTAAAACTAAAAGTGTCTGTAATATCTGGTACATGTAGTTCATATTTGTCACATTCATCAACTATCATTTTTATTGTCATAAATCAATAAACTGGAATGTGTTGTCTTCTACTATTACATTTGAAACTTTCTATTTATCTTAATTCTCAGCAGTCCTAAATGTCACTCTCTTTTCTTTATATGCTATAATTTTACATTTGATGACTACAAATATTGTTGTGTCGAAGCCCATGACCAACTTGTTCCATGTGAAATCATTCTGATTTCTTTAAAATAATTTTTGTGTTTTATGATCCTATGCAATTCGGTTGTTTCGAATCATTTCCATTCCGTCAAAATTTTGTTATTTTCGTCTGCCAGATCACGTGATTTCGATGGAACTGCTGGTCCTGAGCTTCCGGTGTCAATGTACACAACAAAAACTCCAATCGATTTGTTTTGTACTTGCAGCATTCATTGTTCTGTCTATTAGATTCACATAATAAATTTCAGCAACATTTTATCTACATTGTTGACTGTTTACGATGTCTCAATTATAACTAATTCTTTAGAATACATGTACATATGTGTTTGTTAGTGTTCATTCAACCACAAAGAAGGAAGATGATAACTTTCTCTTTGATAGAATTCAACAGATTTTTATAAAAGCGACAAGATGCGGATGTAAAAAAATATTTAAACATAAATAAATATTATTTCGAAATTTAACTGAAATCTGGATACAGCTATGTATAAAGTAAGTTAAAGGTTATATGTATTTGCTTCACTAGTTTTTCCCCTAGTTATCTGCAATATATGTCGATTGTAATGGGCCACTTGTCAGATTATTTCAACTATTAATCTAAATTTAATAGAAATACATGAAATAGTACGAAAACAAACCTGAAAATTGATTGTGGTCATTTTTCTTATTTTGTATTCCAAACTGGTTTCTCGCTCAAGAACAGATTCTGTAATCAAGAACTATATGACTTTTTAAATTTCACAAATAAATATTTGAACTTGACGTGTTTTTACTACATTTTATTACACTTGTATTTGTCACTTTTCTTTTCAACGGAGTTTTACTCACATCAGTGGTAAAATAGTAAGCTTGATCTCATCGAGTAGGGTAGATTGCATGATCGATCCTCGGTCGAGTCAAATCAAAGACGCTAAAATTAGTATTTATTGCCTCTCTGCTAAGCAAGCAGTATTAAGAAGCAAGAGCAGAGACGGCTTGTGTCGGAATAGGCTTAATGCGTCCGAGTGTGGAGCCAAGAAGGTGTCTGTGAATCCATAGCCTTAGCCATAGAAGTTGGTTTTGTTTTTTCATTGGGAAAGGGGGGAGGTATTTTCAAATTTCTTAGTTTATTTAGAACATAATTTTGTGAAATTCACTTAGACTTCTGAATTATGGGCCCCAAAGCAGTCTTGTATCGCCTTGCAAAGTTTCTCTTGTAGGACTTTGCTAACTGTGGTTTCATTGTGCTATGGTACTATTTAAATTGTAGGACTTAGCTAACTATGGTTTCATTGTGCTATGGTACTATTTCAAGAATCTGACTGCACATGTTGGTCTACTGCTCATTTGTCGTTAAACAACAATCACTCATGAATATCATCTGATATGGAAAAGGTCTAGGACACGAGTACATGTAAATGAATAAAATAACATAGATAAAAACATGAACACCTACAAATTAAATAGAGGTAAAGAGGAATAGAACATCGCTTTCACGCTGAAATCGTAGCGGGCTTCATGAGATATGGGAACTTTTCATGTTGTAGAGATTTAACATTGACATGATTTCACTGTGGAATTATTGCTGTTTAGCATCAAATGAGCAGAATCTCAGAATTATTAATAATTGTGATATACGTTTTATGAATATTACTTACCAGAGATCTATTCAATGTATCAGTCTATGAGCTATTCCAGCATGTTGTCCCTATCATATTTTCCTTGAAAGACGGTTCCTGCTGACCAGTAGTTAAGTTGAAATAATCACCTCAAACGTTTTACGGTCTCCACCAAGACTTGGTTAAGCCTTACGGAATATTCGTGTCACAAATGATTACGGATATGTTACGTTTGTCGTAATTATAATCCGATTTTATCCTTGTTTTTACTTCTTTGTAGCAACAGAAACACGACGGGTTTCTTATGTGGAGCAGGAACTGCTTGCCCTTCCAGAACACCTAAGTGCACCCGATTTTGGTGGGATTTGTTTTGCTCGATTGTTAGTTTTCTGTGAAGTTCTTTGTAGATGTGGATGACATTTCATTCATGAAACTGGAACCGCAATGAAATCAATACAAATCACTATGCTTATATGATATTTTCATTGATATGCTAATTGTATTTCAAATGAATATTTTATGGTAGTAATATCTATTTGGTTTACGTGATTTTCAACTACATTTTGTCCTGCTCAATAACATTTACCCCATTTCCCGTTTTTGTATCTGCTACATTAATGACCTTCTCACATATAATGACAATTTAACGATGTTTATTTTCTTTAATTGTAGTATTTCATCAGTGTGTTTGCGATTCCTTGTGTAATTATTGCAATAGCTATGAATATCAGTGCAACAGAACCCGGATGTCCGGTACCTTTATGTGTGTGTAAGTCAAAGACTACAGCACGTTGTATGAACCACGAGAAAGACCTAGATTATATACCACAACTTCCGAGTTCTGTAAAGACTCTAGACTTCGTGAACAACTATCTTCCTCATATAAATAGACAGACCTTCGTGAATGTGTCATCGAACGATATTAATCATCTTAATTTAACACAAAACCGTATCCAGACAATATCAAATGATTCTTTTTTGGACTTCAAATCATTTTATGTTTTGGACTTGAGTCATAACATAGATATAAATCTTGATGCATTGCAGGCATGTTTTGCAAGTATAAATTTCTCGCCTCAAGGATCCCTGCATTTAAGAAATGTATTCAGAAGTGGGACAATCCCCCAAAATATTGTTCAACATTTAGCCGAAAGCTACCTTCAGTTTATTGATTTAAAACAAAATAATTTGAAAGAAATAAATGGACATTTTTTTCAAAATTTGAATCATTTAAATAAATTAGATGTTTCTGAAAATAGTATATCAAATATAAGCTATAGCGGATTACACAGACTTACATATTTGAAGATATATCATAACAATTTAAGGGAAGTACCAAATTTTTGTTCCGAAAATGGTTCTTCTTTAGCTAAATATCTGCGTGTCTTTAACATACAGTATAACAGAGTACAGCTTCTGAAAACAAATGATTTCCAATGTGCTGTACGAATAAAATATTTATATATTTCGAACAATCCACTTAGAGAAATTCACAATAATGTGTTTGCACCCTTGAAAAAATTGAAGATCCTGACTATTCATCCAGGTAGACAAACCCTTAAACATATTCAAAGTTATGCTTTCAATGCTTCTAACCTTCACAGTATAAATTTAGCCGGTGCCAATTTTAAATTCAGACACCAAACATTCGATCCTGACAACATATTTCGTTTCTGTCCTTGGCTTCATACACTTGTCCTATCGTATAACAGTGTGCCATCAGATTCCGAAACTGCTATCCGAATGTTTGGAACACTTCGACGGTTAAAGAAACTGGAACTATTGTCTGTGGGATGGTATAAGCTTCCGGGAGACTTGTTTCATCGCTTAGTTAGCCTCAAATCATTGCAACTTGGCAATAATAACATAGTGTCTTTGTCTTTGAATAACCCATTCAAAGATATCAAAGGCTTGACTTTTCTTGGTCTAAGTGCAAATAAACTGAATACCTTCAATAAAAACACTTTACCAGATAATATAGTTCACGGATTGAAGACATTAAATTTAGCAAGTAACCCTTATACATGTGATTGTAATCTGATTTGGTTTATCAAATGGCTGAATAGCACAAACATTACTATTCAGCAATATCCACATCATTACTATTGTGTTATGCCGGAATCTTGGAAGGGAAAACTGTTAAACACATTTAGTGAGGACTGTACTGAACACCAACCGTTAACTGTGACCATCATAGTAGTTATTTCTTGTTCTATCCTAGTTGTCATGGCGATAACAACGATCACTGTTTATAAAATGAGATGGCACATACGATACTGGATATACTTAATTCGCTCAAAACATGGGAACTATACCAGACTTAGTAATACGGATTATGTATATGATGGATTCGTAGTTTATTGTGATGAGGACAGGGACTGGGTACACGAAAAACTAGTTCCTGTTCTAGAGGAAGAGTATGGACACAAGTTGTGCATACATTATAGAGATTTTCAAGTTGGGAAATTAATTGTAGATAATATTGTTGAAAATATGAAAAAAAGCAGGAAAGTGATTCTTGTGATGTCGAATGCTTTTGCTAGAAGTGAATGGTGTCAGTTTGAGGTTTTATTAGCACACGAGCGATTCTTAATGAATGGTAGCGATGCCGTGGTTACAGTGCTATTAGAAGATATTAGTAATCGACATTTTAATAATGCATTAAAGGTTATTCTAACGTCAACAACTTATGCCACTTGGTCGGAGAACGAAGATGGACGGCGTCTTTTCTGGAATCAGTTGCTGTCTACATTTCATTCAGATCAGTTACTAGACTACGACAGTACCAATGTATAAAATATACCATAGAATTGTAGAAAGTGTTGTGTTATAGCAAAAGATTTGTTTTTCTTTTTTTTTTATCTAAAAATGGTTTCTCAAGGTAGATATAGTGAAACATTTTCCCCGTCAGTTTAATGTATGTACTAGTAAATAGGTTTGTTGATATAGCTGTAAATATAACACCATGCATCATTACTGAATAAATAGTTAGTGCATATTGTTATGTTAATCAACGGAAAACAAGCTACAAAACCTAGCACATAGACAAAGACAGAACTAACCCAAGTAGTAACACTTTGTCACAATTCTGTATGTGACTAAATATCTACACGTGAACAAGCAAGGATGCTGTATTCATTGAGTGCTTTGAAAAGAGATACACTTTCTTCCTTGTTCCTTAAGACACACCTGATCATCACTTCCGGAATGGTTGCACTATTTTGATATACGTATTTTAATCTTTTATCTGTTGTAAACTGAAATTATTTTGTGTTACTTGGCAATAAAATGTGCACATGATATATAATCTTAATCCTAAAGAGGTCTCGATAGTTTTATGGTTAGTGTGCTGGTAGATCGTGGATTCGATCTACGGCCGGGTCAAACCAAAGTCCATAAAATTGGTATTTGTTGTTTCTCAGCTAAGCGCACAGTATTAAGAAGTAAAAACAAAGATAGATTGGTTCGGAAGCGGGATAATGTGTCGGAACAAAGACATATGTCGATCTGTATATTGTTGTTACATTAAGCTATTAATATAAATATCCAACCTAGCCTATTGGTATTGGACAATGCAGATATTTCCTGCTGTTGGGCTATTTGACCCCGAGGGTTGCATCCGCCCAGTGGTTAGTGATTCAGCACTGAAATGGTTTATTATATATATTTTGTATCGACATTGACAGTTCCGAAATCATGTAATTATTTAAGAAATAATTCATGCCGTCCATACTTTATTATTATTCACATATGGGTAGGTATTATATTCATGAATATTTAACCCCGAGCGATAGCGAGGGGTTAAATCTCATCAATATAATGCCTACCCATATGTGAATAACAGTAAATTATGGCCGGCATGAATCATTTCGATTCTAATACCGGTAGGACAAATACGGCAATTTTAAAATTCGAGGCGATCAAGGTGGCCGGCACTGCCTACATATCAATGCATAAACATAAAGCATACAAAGAGTGAAGTATGTGTGGATTTTTTCGTTGTAAAGATGTTTTATGTTTGTCTTACACGTGTTTTTATTACAGGTATTCCCATGATAACGTTTCGTCGTTTCTAATTGATATTTATACCGTTTATTTGTGTTGCCAGTGTTCACATTTTGTCATTCACCGTTAACCGGAAGTTATGGGTGAAGTATAAGATAGAAATCGGAGTTAATTGGAATAGCCACAACAAAGCCGTGTTTATAAGAGTTTAATTATGATAAGACTTGATTAGGATTTATTTAATTTTAACTTCATTTATTTCAACAATTTTTAGATAACCAATAGGGCCTAATAGAAAATCCTAACCATGAAGGTGCTTTATTTTTAGCTCAGCGCGCATGTGTGGCCTATATTTGATTGGTATTCAAATATGCCTTTATTTGTATACCGAATACGGGACGTCATATTAGAATGCTAAATCGAAGATTCTCCTTTCACAGACATAGGTGTCCTTGGTCGATTTTTAGCTATGCTGTTTAGGCCCTTGGCTGTCCTTGGTTGATTTTTAGCTATGCTGTTTAGGCCCTTGGCTGTCCTTGGTTGATTTTTAGCTATGCTGTTTAGGCCCTTGGCTGTTCTTTCTCCCAAAGACTTTTGCGTATTTGGCTTTCGAATATTTTGGCTTTGTTCGTACCCGTTGAAGAGTATTCCAGAAACGAGTACGGAGTAGTGCACTAAATTTGATATCTATGTTTTCAATGGCTTTCACAAACTCACTAATTTTAAATTTTAATTTGTTTAAATTGCGAGGAGACAAAGCAGTGTATCTAACATCCGGGGATTGAAAGAAAACTATGTTATATCACGACGGTCATATTTACAGAGCCGACATATTGTAAACAAATCAAATAGAAGGAAATAGATTAGGTTTTAAATCTTTTTTTTTATTTATAATTTATTATTTGTACCGGGGTTGTAAGTAAACACTGTTCATTAAATCTATATTTTCATAGAATGTTTATTCATCTATATGTAAATGTGACCTCTTGGAAGAAGAGTTTGAAGATACCAAAGGGGTAATCAGAATCTGTAAAGAAGAAGAACCGACAACACAATGGACATAAGAACAAGGACAAACAGCGTAGTGACATGTTTTTTTTTATTCTGCATTTCGTTGTCCACTTCTTCATTTTTACACATGTTTCAGATGAAAATAATAACTCTTTATGGACATAGGTTTACAAAATACAATGTATGTTCTTTAAAAGGTTATAGGGGTGTGATGGTTATTTGAGTTATTTTGAAAAATTAAGCAAATATCTAACAACCGAGAGTGAGCTCGTATTAACCATCTTGTTTTCGCCTTCGTGACATTCACTTTCAGTAGAATAGCAATAAGAAGATTTTTATTGCTATACAAACGTAGGGTGGCAAATTGTAGCAAAAGAACACACCAAGTGGATACATCACAACTGTATCAACATAAGTCTGGAACAAAAGGCAAACCTAAAAGCATGGACAACTCAAACTTCAATAGAAAATCTTGAATACCAGAGTTGGCATTTTCTGTCCTACTGATTTTAAGATTCTAATGCAATTCCATTATAAACAAAAAATAATACGTCATAAACCTATTGACATTATGTTCGTCCCATCCCAAACTGCATCTGCATTTTATCAACGCCCTTTTGTGACATTTCAGAAGGTTGATTTTGTACGTTGCAGTATCTTATGAGGTTTATTTTTTTAATCAAATAATGATAGGATTCATTTTGCATTTTGTATTTTACCTATTACTTTAGCTTACACCGTTTTGACTGGTTCCGAATGAAGTGGTGGTGTACCTTAAGCCTTGTGGATTTTTGTTTTTACGTAAAGACAATACATATACATATACGTCTAAAACGGTTTGCAAAACAACACGAAGTACACAAAACAAAGTGATAAAGAATTAAATACTTTGTTGAATGACAAAATTATTTATATATATAATTAATCAAAGAATATTTATAATGAAATGTAACAAGTCAAAAGGTTGGAATAAACGGCCACAGTGCACTAAAATGACGTGATCTTGCAAGAGTTAACAGAATGCCGAAAAATGTAATATGGACAAATCTGCGCTCAACTGGTAACAGTTGAAGCTTAAAAATTCCACTTGGTTAAACAAGAGAGAAAAACGGGAAACGTTTTCCAAATACGTCGTCTCATATTCGCATCACCCAAAATTTCAAGGGAGTGAAGAAACCAATATTTAAGCAAATTTTAAGATTCAAAACTATTAACCTGGCAAGTTCAAACTGGTAACAGTTCAGAACCGACCCCCCATGGTCGACATGAGATGGTCTCGCCACAACTTTCAGCGGTAACGATGTACAGTATTTACCTAATATGATCCGACGTAGAATAAAGGAAAGAATCGTGACCCCCAAATCTTGCAAGATCCCGCAAATCTAGCAGCTGTGACATAAGAAAATTTATTTGGAATACATGTAACAATAAAACATACTTTGACCATTGAAAAACATTAGACTGAATTGAAATGAAAGAATATAAAAAAAACAATAAAAATTATACATTAGAAATACATGAATATGAAAAATCGTTAGTGTGATCAGAGAAGTCATTGATTACTACGTATTAAAGTTCTTCCGGTTTTATACCCAAGTAAGCATTTCAAAAACATTAAAATTAATCCAAGAAGCGATGTTTTAACAAATAGTTCTAATTCAAGCCTTAAGTCGGTACATTACAGTCTATTGTACATCCATGATGGAACGAAAATCTGTGATGCGGAATAATGTTCATGATGGTTCACTGTTCTTCCAAATTGTGAATAGCTGATAGGCTCGAAGACTAGTCCATCGCACCTGGGTATGCCAAGCAGTTGAATGTTAGTTCAGTACTTAGATCACTGATCACTTCACGTTACAGCAAGCGAATGACTCCGATACGCCTGAAAAATAATAAAAACAACAGCAGACAAAAGTTGGTAGGTTTTGGGGAGGGGGTGGGATTGAAATTTTTTTTGAAGCTGTTTGCCAAACTTTCTGGACGACGTGGGTAAACGGAAGTGACGAGTAAAACGTTTATATATATAGGGACGGATCGGACTCCGAGTAAAATTCATGAAATCTCTTTTATTAAATTGGTTTATCGCTTAATCACGATAAACCCGATTAATCAAAGAATATTTATAATGAAATGTAACAAGTCAAAAGGTTGGAATAAACGGCCACAGTGCACTAAAATGACGTGTTCTTGCAAGAGTTAACAGAATGCCGAAAAATGTAATATGGACAAATCTGCGCTCAACTGGTAACAGTTGAAGCTTAAAAATTCCACTTGGTTAAACAAGAGAGAAAAATGGGAAACGTTTTCCAAATACGTCGTCTCATATTCGCATCACCCCTTGGTTGCCAAAATTTCAAGGGAGTGAAGAAACCAATGTTTAAGCAAATTTTAAGATTCAAAACTATTAACCTGGCAAGTTCAAACTGGTAACAGTTCAGAACCGACCCCCCATGGTCGACATGAGATGGTCTCGCCCCAACTTTCAGCGGTAACGCTGTACAGTATTTACCTAATATGATCCGACGTAGAATAAAGGAAAGAATCGTGACCCCCAAATCTTGCAAGATCCCGCCAATCTAGCAGCTGTGACATAAGAAAATGTATTTGGAATACATGTAACAATAAAACATACTTTGACCATTGAAAAACATTAGACTGAATTGAAATGAAAGAATATAAAAAAAAACAATAAAAAATATACATTAGAAATACATGAATATTAAAAATCGTTAGTGTGATCAGAGAAGTCATTGATTACTACGTATTAAAGTTCTTCCGGTTTTATACCCAAGTAAGCATTTCAAAAACATTAAAATTAATCCAAGAAGCGATGTTTTAACAAATAGTTCTAATTTAAGCCTTAAGTCGGTACATTACAGTCTATTGTACATCCATGATGGAACGAAAATCTGTGATGCGGAATAATGTTCATGATGGTTCACTGTTATTCCAAATTGTGAATAGCTGATAGGCTCGAAGACTAGTCCATCGCACCTGGGTATGCCAAGCAGTTGAATGTTAGTTCAGTACTTAGATCACTGATCACTTCACGTTACAGCAAGCGAATGACTCCGATACGCCTGAAAAATAATAAAAACAACAGCAGACAAAAGTTGGTAGGTTTTGGGGAGGAGGTGGGATTGAAAAAATTTTTGAAACTGTTTGCCAAACTTTCTGGACGACGTGGGTAAACGGAAGTGACGAGTAAAACGTTTATATATATAGGGACGGATCAGACTCCGAGTAAAATTCCGGAAATCTCTTTTATTCAATTGGTTTATCGCTTAATCACGATAAACCCGATTAATCAAAGAATATTTATAATGAAATGTAACAAGTCAAATGGTTGGAATAAACGGCCACAGTGCACTAAAATGACGTGATCTTGCACGAGTTAACAGAATGCCGAAAAATGTAATATGGACAAATCTGCGCTCAACTGGTAACAGTTGAAGCTTAAAAATTCCACTTGGTTAAACAAGAGAGAAAAATGGGAAACGTTTTCCAAATACGTCGTCTCATATTCGCATCATCCCTTGGTTGCCAAAATTTCAAGGGAGTGAAGAAACCAATGTTTTAGCAAATTTTAAGATTCAAAACTATTAACCTGGCAAGTTCAAACTGGTAACAGTTCAGAACCGACCCCCCATGGTCGACATGAGATGGTCTCGCCCCAACTTTCAGCGGTAACGCTGTACAGTATTTACCTAATATGATCCGACGTAGAATAAAGGAAAGAATCGTGACCCCCAAATCTTGCAAGATCCCGCCAATCTAGCAGCTGTGACATAAGAAAATTTATTTGGAATACATGTAACAATAAAACATACTTTGACCATTGAAAAACATTAGACTGAATTGAAATGAAAGAATATAAAAAAAACAATAAAAATTATACATTAGAAATACATGAATATGAAAAATCGTTAGTGTGATCAGAGAAGTCATTGATTACTACGTATTAAAGTTCTTCCGGTTTTATACCCAAGTAAGCATTTCAAAAACATTAAAATTAATCCAAGAAGCGATGTTTTAACANAGGAAACAGCGTATGACTGTCAGAGACGAGAAAATACTCTATAGCTCCCTGGACATTGTTTAGATAAACTGCGTTCCCAGTATCTGACAGATGAGTGCCGTCATGACGATATATATTAATTTCCGTGGATCTGATATTAGGGTGATGAATTACACAGAAACCCTCTTTCAGTACTGCAGTTTTTACAGCTAGATTGACACGTTTTCTAGAACGCTCAACGGCCCTGCCATCCCGTGCTTTATGCCAATATCTTCTCATTAAGATATCGCTCCAAACTATCTTAGTGTTAGGCAGAAGCAACTTGAATCTAATAATATCTGCACTTATGTCATGAATTAAATCTGCGGTTTTTACTTCAGTCAGATCATTTGAACCACAATGAATAATCATATATGCAGGAGGGGGAAAACGATATATAGCACGTGCAACTGTGTCGTTTAATTCCTTCCAGTGCATACCCCTTTTTCCGAGCCAGTGTATAGTAATCTGCTTACTCTGCAGCCCAAGGTTAGGACCCCCAATTCTAGAACTGGTATTTCTCAGTGCCCAATACACAATTGAAGATTCGAAAAACCATATAGTTCTTGATCCTAATTAATAGAAAGGAAAATTACTGGACTTTAGACAATTAAAAACGAGTGTAACACGGATACAAATTTATAAACGAATGTAGCGTCGATAAGAATCTGAACTCCAACGACCACACTGCTTAATGTGATCGTCCTCAACTCCAAACCTGGCCAAGTCAGTTGCCCTCCCTATTCTAAAAGAATGTGAGCGAATATGTAAAGGTATATCGCAAAATTGCAAGCACTTCTGAAGTACCGAACTGAATTGATACTTCGATAAAGATGCTTCGTCAAAATGAACAAATAGTTTGCTTGAACCATTTAAACCAGAAAAACGTAACATTAAAAAAGACTGTAGAAGACGAACTGGGCACAAATCACTGTCAGGTTGTTTAGAAACAAAAAGGGTTACAGACCTGTGTTTTTGGTCGGTCTTTGAGCTTAAAAGCCTTATATGTAAAGTATTGCAGTTTTCGCTAAAAGACATGTCATCTAAATTAAGTGCATGTCCGCTCTCGTCCGAGCGGCTATTAACAGCAATTTCGCTTACCCTTAACATGCCAAAATATGCTATTGAAAAGGCAGCCGAGAACATGAGTGATTCATAATTTGAACTACAGACCCGACGTAAGGCCAAAATAAGACGTTAGAGCAACTGTATAGATATTGGGGCCCTAATGTCCGTCCTTTGAGGATATTTCCTTCGCATGCCTTCAAGTAACTTTTTAATTATAAAAGATTGTGCATTGTCTTGTAGGTCATTTAATTTGTGATAATGACTCAGGCCAGAAATGTAAGTTGCTACAGTAGAGGCTGACATACCCCTATGAGACAAATGGGCAATAATTGGGTTAAACTATCGAGCGGGGCAGGCCAAATTAGGCCCAACCTGTATAACTTCCTAAAGTTATTTAATGAACCCACCGCTGTTCCATATGTTTTCCAAGAACCTGCGGCCATAGACATATTAATCAGGTTATCAATTTCTTTGTCTATAATGTCCATAGATGGGCTGGGATCGGACTGGGCTGTGTATCTGCTGTTGGGCAAAGGTCCCTGAACTTCTGAAATTTAAAACGACTTAACGCATCAGCTATACAATTTTGACTACCTGGAATATGTTCTGCTTTCATGTAAATATTGAATTTTAAGCATGCCAAAACAAGTTTTCTTACAAGAATCATAACTTTCTGAGAGGTTGACGACTTTTTGTTTATAATGGAAACCACTGCTTTGTTATCGATA
The DNA here is from genome assembly GCA_002080005.1 of Gigantidas platifrons. NCBI lineage: Eukaryota > Metazoa > Mollusca > Bivalvia > Mytilida > Modiolidae > Gigantidas > Gigantidas platifrons. The sequence continues at coordinate 91,868 of MJUT01047426.1, forward strand.
TGAAATAGGATCTTTTTATTCCTTAAAAGATCACCTCATATGTTTACTGCTATGACAACAGGAAATAATTCCAAAAATGTAATGTCCGATAGAACATCTGATTCACGCCAGGCAGTGGGCCACGCAGATTGAGCCCATTTTCCACTAAAATATATCCCGAACCCTAATTGTTCACCCCTGGCGCTGTCAGTATAAAGTTCAAGGTCAGAATTCGATGACCAATGTTGATCAAGGATCATTGTAACCCCGTTGTCATTGGTGAGGAAATGTAGCCAAGTTTCTAAATCATCTTTCATATCTTTTGTCAGTCTGATTCTGTGGAAAGGTTTATGCACCTTACACGTGGCGTCTATCAAACGGCGTAAAAAAGCACGGCCTGGGACAATAACGCGGCATGCCCAATTTAGGGACCCGATCACGAATTGGAGATCTTTTAAAATTATTTTTTTTCTTTTGAAGACATGTAGTAACCAAATTTATCAATTCGGTAAGTTTTTCACTTGGAAGACGCATAACCATGTTTTCAGTGTCAAATTCTACTCCCAGAAAAGTGATAACTTTAGTAGGTAAAACAGTTTTGTCTTCGGCGAGAGGTACCCCCCATGATTTACATGTTTGTTTGAATGTGTGTAAAGTATCTTCGCAACTATTAAACTCGGCATCACCCCCTATCAAAAAGTCATCCAAGTAATGCAATATATTATCATTTTCTGATATCCTTTGGACGTACCAGTGTAGCGCTGTGGAAAAGGATTCGAATAAAGCACAACTTACAGATGCTCCCATCGGCAAACATTTGTCAAAGTAATATTGACCTCTAAATTTAAAACCCATTAAATCGAATTCGCTAGGTGCCAGTCTGAGAAGACGAAAACCCGATTTCACATCACATTTTGCTAAAAGAAAACCGCGGCCTAAAATATGTATCATTTTAACCGCATCATCAATACTAAGGTGTTTAACTGAACAGTATTCTCTGTCGATAAAGTCATTTACAGATTGATCATGCGGAAAAGACAAATTATGAATTAATCTAAAGTCTGAACTTTATTTTTTCGGGATAACAGAAATAGGAGATGTGCGGAGAGTTGGAAAAGGTGGGGCTACAAAGGGGCCAGCTATTCTACCTAAACTGATTTCTTTAAGGATTTTTTGCTCCGCTATAATTGCCTTTTCCCCTAAAGTATCTCTAGTATGCATTATAAAAGGTATGCGCGGGCCGGAATAATTTAACTTGAAACCATATTCAAGCCCGTGCAAACGTTTAAAAGCAGTCTCTTTGTCAGGATAATCGGCGAGGGCTATCTTAACTTTATCGACCACAATTGGAGACCTACCTAAAGTGTATAATTGCATATTTCCTGAAATTCAAACAAGTGAATAATTAGTTCATGCATAATAGAAAATCATAAAACCTACACAAAATGTACACAGACTTTAAAATTTACGCAAAACAAACTAACAATCTGCAATTGGGTGATTTCCATTGCATTTTGTACATCTGTGTGAATATTTGCAGTTTTTTCCAAATTTACATAGCAACCCCCTATTGAAAAGTCTACAAACTGAGTTATTTGTAACGCCACGCCTCTGAAAATTGTGTGTAAATCCTAGATTGACAGTGTGCGAAGTATGTGCAATCGGGGGAGAATTGCGTGATTGTCTTTCTACATTGCCAAAACCGATAATGCCCGAGGGAGGAGTTGACACGCACAACATCCACAACTCCATGTCGACAACCCCCCCAAGAAGAGCTCGGAGACGTGGCTTTCCGAAGTCTATATTGCTCATCATAATTTACCCAGCCCAAGGAGTAACCCCTAGAGGCAGCCATACGAACTGTATGCATATACTTAAAAAACTCCAAACCCTTGTTAGGAAACTTTTCAAGCATTAGACTGGCATAAATCATAAATGCAGACGACCATACGTGTATATTTTTGATAGGCTGTGTACTTCTATTTACGACGTTTAAAGAATTTCCTCTTAGAGTTATATCCCCTTGTACGTTATTGTCGTTAGCAAGCTCTCGGGCTGATTTAAGCAACAGGTTTAAATCCATAAATTCACCTCTCCATGCTTTCTCTTTCATTTTGATAGGGATATGGGATGAAATCGGGTCGTAAATGCTAGTGATGGCCTCTGGAGAATTGCTAACAAGTGGGGAGGCATCAGAAGAACAAGACCCCCTTAACAAAGAATTAGAAAGTGATGGGATTGGAGGGTAATGATACGTACCATAATTGTTCTGGGCTACTGATCCATGGGCAGTGATTTGACTGGGACCAGGATCTTCAACTCTTTCATGGTAGCTGCCTGATGCCGCCTGGAGGATGGCTGTCGCGTCTTGTAAGCTTCGGCCTGTTGACGTTGAAGCGATGGCTCGAGCTTGATTGTCCTGAGAATGCGATTGTCCTGATTGTGAAAGACTTAACGTGACGGAGCTGGTTCTTGCCTGGGATGGAATCAATCCTGAAAGATCTGGTGTCGCCGAGTCTAAGCTAGCCTGTATTTGTCCGGAATTTGAAGGCCCTGGTTGCGGTTGTAGTAATCTTGAGGGACCTGGTATGGCTAAGTCCCCTTCTGCTTGAAATTGTCCTCAACTTGAAGGACCTGGTACTACTGGACCGGTGGATTTTGATTTCTGCCTTTTAGAAGTCCTAGGCGCTTTTGCTGCTGAAGCGTCCCTTGTAGGAGGTTTCCTGTTTCTTTTTGGTGGCCTCATTTTGCCCGATGTTTCAGATTTTTTCCGATTTGAAGACGATTTAAAATTGAAAATTTTTTTGAAGCTGTTTGCCAAACTTTCTGGACGACGTGGGTAAACGGAAGTGACGAGTAAAACGTTTATATATATAGGGACGGATCAGACTCCGGAAATCTCTTTTATTAAATTGGTTTATTGCTTAATCACGATAAACCCGATTATATAGAGGTAAATAAACATAAATGTCTATACCATGCTTAAAGCACAATTAAAGTCTCTCATATCGATGTAAATTTACCTCGATATGATAGACTTTAATTATAATTATATATATATAAGTCTAGAAGATATACTACGACAACTGGTCTCCTCTTTCAATTCATCCCTCACCCCACCAATCCACCCACCCCCATTTTTCTTCGTAGATGTAACGATATCTTTCATAATTCAGCCATACTTAACAATTTGTAATTTTCAGTTGTTTTACACCCCTATGTTTCCTTTTTTCCTTTTTTTTTTCTTAGGTTGATCTGTAGTGAGTAAGTAATTGTTGTTTAACGCTAAATGAGCTTAATTTTTGTTTAAGTGCTAACTGACATAAACCAGTCAGTGTGTAGATATGTCACTCCACTTGGGCACATTTTCCTGATTACGACCCAACAAAATCTTTGGTTTGACCCGACAGGGTTTCGAACCGATTTTCTACCTCACTTGAGGCGAGCACGCTAACCATTACATCACCGATATGATTAATAGATCTGCATGTCTACATTATGATTCATAGCAATAACAAGTAAATCATCAATTTGGAATTTCAATTATTTTCGAAATGCTGTTTTGCAAATAGTCCTTTCCTCATTCAAGGGATATCACCGGGTTTGTAACTAGATTATCACGACGGGTGCCTCTAGTGGAGCAGGCACTGCTTACCCTTCCGGAGCACCTAAGCTCACCCCCGGTTTTTAGTAGGGTTCGTGTTACTTGATCTTTAGTTTTATGTGTATGTGTATGTTTTGTAGATCGTTTTTGTCCTCTTGTACTTTTTCTTTTGGCCATTGTGTTGTCTGTTCTTCGATATACGGATTCTGGTTGAACTTTTGATCTCTTCAAACTTTTCTTAATAATAGTGATCTTGGTTCGTCTCTAAGAAACTGTACTCTGCAATGAAGAAATTGGTCCTATTTCTAAATTGTTTCTTTGTACCTTTATTCTCAGTGGTATTGCTGACAAGACTATTCATTGATCTCTAATTCTATTTAAGGGTGATTGATTTTGCATATTTGGAGATATTTAAATTGAAAATGTCATGGACCGTTCATTGTATATATTCAATGGAGACAGGACACAAATACGATTGCACTTTTTTTATTTAAATACAAGGAAATATTGGGGTGCAATGAAATACATCAGTATATTTATTAAATAGTTTCGCAAGTTTACAAAGATTTGCTATGAATTTATATGAAAAAATAATAAAATTTAATAGTTAATCCTAAAGAAAAAACACATGCATACATAATACCCGGTTTTGAAGTTCCTTTCATTTTTATTTTAGTGATTCGACATTAGAAAAGTGTACTAATTTCACTAGTTTCTCCCAGATATATGGGGGTTGTTTTGTGCTTGCAACATTCATTGATCTGTCTAATAGATTCATGCAATAATGGATTAACTTCATTTTCAGCAACATATAGGCTACATTGTTGACTGTTTACGATGTCTTAAACATAACTGATACTTTAAAACACACGTACATATGTGTTTGTTTTATGCATTCAATCACAAAAAAACGACATTAATAACCTTCTCTTCGATAGAGTTCAACAGGTGTTCATACAAGAGACCAAATGCGGAAGTAAACTCATGTTTAAATAAAAATAAATAGTATATCGAAATATTTGAAATTTAACTGAAACCTGGATACAGCTATGTATAAAGTAAGTAAAAAGCTATATATATTTACTTTACTAGTTTTTTCCCTGGTTATCTGCAATATATGTCGATTGTAATGGGCCACTTGTCAGATTATTTCAACTATTAATCTAAATTTAATAGAAATACATGCAATAGTACGAATCCAAACCTGAAAATTGATTGTAGTCATTTTTGTAATGTTGTATTGCAAATCGGTTTCTCGTTCAGGAACATATTCAGTAATCAAGAACTATATAAGTTTTAAATTTCACAAATACTAGTAGCTGTTTCAAATCAGTACACTGACCAAAGAGAAATAGATAAAAAAAAACAGTCCATGATACTACACATAAAGCTACAGATTGAGCTACACGAACACCAGTAAACACTGGGGTGACTTCAGGTGCTCCGAAAGGGGAGCAAATTCTTGTCTCGTGTTACTGCTAAACGACGTAAATGTCATCAGGTACGAAAATGATGTTGGACACCAGTACAGGTAAATGAGTACAAATTAAATAGATGACAGAATGAACCACTACAACAGAAATTGTGGTAAAGGGGAATAGAACATAGTTTTCACGCGGAAATCGTAGCAGAGATTTGGAAAAT
>MJUT01047426.1:105482-124624 GCA_002080005.1 Gigantidas platifrons
CTTTAATTTGTTTTGTATTTGTGATGTGGACTTGTTGTCGTCTGCATGTCTTTCAACATTCGATTTGTGAAAATAGAATATAATGACATAGTTATGTTCAATATGTGTAAATAAATGATTGCCATTCTATATATGTTGTTATCTACTTATTTCTTGACACACTTCTATATCTTGAAATTCGAAACCTCCTCATGTTAGATATAACTAAAATGTCACATATTTTACGTGCATATAGAAGTTTGTGTTTAGTTTTATATACCTCCATTTTGTTTAATCTGATATGGGACTATTATGTGTATTTATTTCTAGTTATTATATTATACACCAGTTATAATGTGTTTATAGAAAAACGATATAAGCAATTATTACCAGTAAACAATAAATGTGTGCTAATCTCAGGCTGTGATACAGGTAAGTGTTTTTGTTGATATGGAAGTTTGGAATTTTGTGCATTTGGCTAAGCTATGATTTGGTAGCATGTGACATTTTAAACACAAATGCAGTGAAAATGGGAGGAGGGACTAGAAAATTCCAAGATTTCCGTAGTGCAGACGTTCACTAGTAAATGGGAGATTATCATTTTGCAACCCATGTTCTTCGCCGGTCTTACACACAGAGATCGTTTTGACTGATCTCTCTTTCTTTTCTTTTTTTCTTATTCGTTATTTCTATATTCCTGATTTTGTTTTGTCAACCTTGTTGGTATTCTGTCTTTTTCCTTTGATTTTGGCATTTTGTGTGTTCTTATCGGCTATACATGTGCAATTTATTATTATTGTGGCTTAACCGTCTCGATTGTTGAACTGATAACTGATAGTTTAGTGGTATAATAATCAAAATGAGGTATATGTTCCTGTCACACTTAGCGAAAGGTGTGCTTGATTTGTACGCTAAAGTAGTAAAATAACCAGGTATTTTCCAACTCTTGTGAGCTTTAGATTCATTTGTCTCTAGAAATGGACGTCAAAATCAACCTGAAATTTGCTGACATTGGTGTAAAGCAGAAATTCTCCATCAATCAAACAAACTAAAAACTGACATTAAAACTGTTGTACAATACATGTATATATGATGATGATATACATATCATATAAATACATTTGACAATTTACCTCAAACAGTAATAGAGAACAATATAATCACATGATACTAAGCTATCTCTTACAATGAAACCACAAACAGTCATGGTCAACATTATAGCCAAGAAAAACAATACCATCCACTCCTATGTACAACCTCAAATTCTAAACACAGAAACGACCATAACAGAATCTAATGAAAATCTAGGTCATGAAAGACGCTTGAATATCCCAAAGGGTAATCAGCAGTCGTAATCAAAGGACAGACAATACAAACAAAATAGTAAATGTGGACAAATTACAAAATACTACACAGAAAACTAAGGATTGAGCAATATGAAACACACACAAAACAAGTGAACTTAGCTGTTTGGTAAGCAGTTCCTGCTCCACTAGTAGTACCCGTGGCAAGATAAAACTGATTAATGGAATTCCAACCCTTATCTCTTGATACTAGTAAATAGATCTCTTGCGACAAAACAATAGTAAGCAAAAAAGGAAAATGATCTGAATGGAACGAGTTATAACAGATTGCATACAATATATTGTTTTGTCCGTATTTTATCTTAATGTCAGAAGATTACCTCAAATATAATTGCACAAATAGGTATTCTGTTAATAATAAACATGTGAGTACCACGTGCACTCTCTTGTCTTCTTCGTTGTTTGCCGCAATAGAGTTTTACATTGTCCATTTGAAATTGAAATTTTAAATTGTAGGTTTTGGCCACCATCTAGCAAACCGCTTAGCAGATCATGGTTTTGTTGTGTTTGCTGGTGTTTTAAATATAAATGGGGCAGGGGCAGAAGGGCTTAAGCGTCGACGTCTTCCCAATATACACCTACTACAACTTGATGTCAGCAAGAGTGAAGATGTCGATGAGGCTCTTAAAACAGTCAATTCTATAACAAATAATAAAGGTAATGTGATTGCGTTAGTTTATGATTTATGGTGTTTAACGTCACTTTCAACAATATTTCAGCTATATCGTGGCGGTCAGCTTTATTGGTGGAGGAAACCGGAGTACCCTGAAAAAAACCACCGACATGTCGCAAGTCACTAACAAACATAATGTTGTATCGAGTATACCTCACCATGAGCGGGGTTCGAACTCACAACTTTAGATGCGATAGACAATGATTGCACAGGTAAATCCAACTACCATGCGATCACAACCAGACGGTCCCATAATATGATAATGGTTGGTGATAGATGAAAACCAATAATACTACTCTGTCATGGAAACTAATATTTAGATACAATAGGGTGTAGTCGTCTTGCTAACTGAATTGCCGATTTTATGACACATGAAAGCAAAACCTACACAAATGTTCTTCATTGTTCAAATGGTTGGCGTAGCCGCAGTCGGATGGTAGTTTTTATATTTACCTATGCAATCAGTAAGAAAAGTTTGAAGATACCAAAGAGGTAATCGGAAGCCGTAATTAGAAGAAGGGGGAGACAACACAATGGCCAAAAAGCAAACAAGGACAAACAACTATCTACAAAACATTACATTAACAGTGAGTTTCCAGAAGGACAATTTTGAAGATACCAAAGGGGTTATCAGAAGCTGTATATCAAAGGACAGACAATTCAAAGGCCAAAAGACAAAATTAAACAGTTATCTCCAAATGACTACACAGAACACAACTACGATATAACAACAGCATTAAACACCTATAGTCATTACCATAGAAACAATGCAATGTACTACCAATTGTTTTCCTTCAGGTGGGATAGTCAACATATATATTTATATTACATTATCCTTTTCCAATCTTTGATAGTGTGACAATTGTTTTTACCTTTATATAGGGTAGATACATTTCATCGACTTTATGTAATTTAGTTATGCTTTACTGCCACGGTATAACTGAAATATTGTTGAAATAATCATAATCATAATCCCTATAGTACCATGTGGATTTTAGTTGATCATTTTCAATTATTTGACTACTTCCTCGTTACATGAGCTAAACATGACGTGTCATTATGGAAACTTGATGCATCGGCATCGGCATGTAATCTGAATTCAGAATTAAGATTGTAACTTATCGTGTTTTGTTCTCATATTTCTTAATTATAATGATATTGAGATGATTTTGTAAGAAATCTTTCGTATTCAGTTTCAGAAGGTGATTAACCTTTTCATCGGTGGTTTTCGCAGGGTACTCAAATTTCTTCTATGAACAAGTCACCAATTAAACCGATCATTACCGTGTAACCGAAACACTAATTGTGTACATGAAATCAAAAGTAGAATATAGAAACACGTTCCAAAAATTCGTTCAATCTGCTATAAACCATGTTTTGCTTTGTTTAGACGTATTTTTATATATGAAATACAAGAGTGTAAATTGTCTTTTGTCAAACATAATTGTTTATTGTCGACAATATTAGTCTTTTTAGATAAATGTAGCCAGCAATTGATAGAGTACTTATTCACATTTTTATTAAGTATCGTTTAATGTATTTGTATTTAAATATATAATATCTATGAAAACGGATGTATGTTGTTATCAAAGAAGAAATATATGCTTTGTCCAATTCAAGTAAATCTAGTATGTCTAACTTGTTCATTTGCCTACGTACAAATGTCTGTTTTCACCAAGTTCGTCTTATTTTTAGTCTTATATACACGATTTTTATTGGAGTGTTGCTCAATGTGCTGTCTATTTGTATCATTCTCATGTTCTGCGGGTTAATTTCGTCCTCCAGTACAATGTACATGTAAATACAAATTACAGACGCTCTTGTTATTTTATTTCTTACTATGCAAGTGTGGACACAGAAATGTGCTGTCCAAAAGGTAAGTGTGGATGTCAATATTTCATATTATTTAACTTTTAAAAAAAATCATGGCCACAGGGTCCTGGATTTTTTTTTAATAAAAAAAACTAATCCTTGATTATTATTTTTGCTTAAAGTCCGGTCCTTATAAAACTTCACACATGGTTTTGTCTATCATATTTCTTGAAGACAAACATAAAATTGTATTGCATTTATCAATATTTTATGAGTATCAACAGTTTTTTCAACACCGTATCTGTTTACGTGACTACACATGCTACTCAGTGACACGTGACCCACATCAGCACGTGTGAGCAGTCTTTTGTAAATATGGTATATAAATACTACAATATGAGTTTGAACTTTAGGATTATGGGCTGTCGTTAACAACGCTGGTATAAACTTCCGTGGAGACTTAGAGCTTTGTCTGATGGACTACTACAGGAGATGTCATGAAGTTAACTTGTATGGACCAATAAGAATTATCAAAACATTTCTACCTCAAATCAGAAAATCTAAAGGTTGGTTTGATTCAATGCTCTGCTTTTATTATTGATATTTATTTCTGTTGATGTCGTTCCGCAGCGTATTGTGACCATGACCGTACTGTAGTTTGATTAATATTATTTAATGAATTTGTGCAATCAGTGCCTACCACTGTCACAAATTGTTAGAGTTCGATTCCGGAGATGTACTCAATAAAACTGAAATATTGTCTTAAGTAAGCAAAGGAAAGGTCTTAAAGTTATTAATTATGCTATCTTTGACATTTATACCTACAGTATTAATGTTTTTGTAGTAATTATACGTGGAAAACTTAGGGGGAAAAGTTTGAAAACAGCAAAGGTGTTAAACAGAATATGTTAACTGAAAGACAGACAGACAATACAATAGAAAAACGAAAAATAACCAAAGCAGAAAAGACAAAGTTACCCCGGTGATCAGACAGGGTTTGCAGTTCATATTTCATTTGGTAGTACCCGTCGTCTTACTCTTAAATGACAGGAACATGATCTGATATGGAAATCGTGATGGACTTCAGTATACGTAAGAAAATACAAATAACACGTAACTCCTTACAAAACAAATGGCAGTAAAGACGAACCGAACATAATATATATTATCACATACTTTATTGAAATAACGCCGAATTTGCATGTGTAATAAAAGCATAATTTGCGGCGTGCTATTTGCCTCCGGGAAATAACATGTTATCTGCCCTCTTGTGAAGGGCAATAACATGTTATCTGCCCTGCAAAATATGTGATACATATAGATTAATACATGGCCTTTTTCATATTGTCCTTGTCATCAGCCCTCGACTGATATCGTCCCTTGGGCTAAAGCCCTCGAGGCCGATATCAAGGTCTCTTGCTGATAACAAGGTCAATATGAAAAAGGCCATGTATTAATCTATAAATATTGTATTAAACTTAGGCAGGATAGTAAATGTATCCAGTGCAAGAGGACGGTATAGTTTGCCTGGGGATACAGTCTACCAGACATCTAAGTTTGGCTTAGAAACGATGACTGATTCTCTCAGATTGGAGATGGTTAAATTTCGTGTAGGGGTGTCTGTCGTAGAACCTGCTAGATATGATGCGTCAACGTCTTGTAGTTCCCCGCAAATGGTAAAATCATACTTATATATATAATTCCAAATGTTATACGTAAGTTTCATCGGATGCCAATGTAATGTTGGTATTATATGTAAATAATTTATTTCTTCACATCTCAAAATCGAGTTTGCAATCATATCTTAGTGTACACACAGAAAATCAGTTATAAAACGGCATAAATGTACAACACCACAAAACTGAAAAATAAAACGTGCAATAAATTACTTTTAATGATGAGAGTAGATTACTGTTTGGACATTCTTTAGTTTAAATCTGGCGTTTATACTTGATCCGTTTATTCTGATTATTTCTGCCTCACTATGATGCACTGTAAGCCATATTTTATGAAAACTTTGGTATATTACAATAAAAACTAGTTATAGCACAACATGAAATCGTATAATCCTCTCCGACAAAACAGATAATCCAAAAATGGTTACCTGTACAGCATATACAAACTGGCATTGCTATTTTGGAAAATGTATCATTGGGATCTTTAATTGTGTTTTATTGTACTTTTTTGGTTTTGCTTTTGTGTTTTTGTTTTACAGTTGTTTTATATAATGAATGAATGTATGTATTCATCTCCGTTAATGTTCTCTTTAATGTACTAAGAGATCTGTGAAAGTAGGTGTCCCAGATATTATATTCAGTTACACTAGGGACATCTAATCAGCGAGCTTGGGATGCGTGCAAAATAAAGCTTTGAAAATTTTATCTCTTCATTTTAACATTTACTAGTGACAAAGTTATAATTTCAAATTGACAAAATTATAGCATTTAACGTCTGATGTAATGATTTTATGGGGTTAATAACAGAAAAGAAAACTTGTATGCCCATGCTGGTGGTGTGACGTTAATTATGTTGGCATTTCTATGTAATGGAGAGATAAATACACATTTCATCTCATTTATTTTTCATTTGTAAAAATAATAATTTAAAAAGGGCATATATGTATTATTACAAGAGTTAATGATAAAGCAACGGTTGTGTTCTTTTCCTTAATTGGTTGGATTTTGTCCCAGTCCTCATTTTTTACACTTTTATTTGGTCAATATATTTTGTTATTAACCCTTTTTAGTGTGAGAGATTGAAACGTCTGTGTGACGAAATGTGGGACAATGCTACGTCAGAGGTGAAGGACACTTATGGTAGAGAGTATTTTTATCGACCATATGAAGCTATGAAGAACGCTGGTACAGCAGGAACCTCTTTAACTCCTGACCCTGTGTTAAATGCCATTGAAGATGCGTTATTAAATATTCAACCTAAACCTCGGTATTTGATAGACAGTGCTACCGGTATAATAGATAGATCGGCAGTGAGTATTGTATACTCTTGATACAAAATTTGTTAGCGTTGATTCCATACAGGACAAGAAATGTGTCGGTTCAGAGTTTGAATTTACAAATAGTAAAATGGAGTGTGTTATAAGATTCAGGGTTTTCACAAGAAATGTAAAAATACAATGTACTTTGGTATAAGGATGCAACGTTTGGGAGATTCTATTTTTACTTAAGAATATGTCGGGGGTTTTTTCTGTGGTTTTTTTTCACTTTTTCCCATTATAATGTTTTTCTCACTATTTGAGATGATCGTGATAACAGTTAATCAATTTAGACTAAATCTTTCCCAAACGTTATAAACAGCAATTATTCCACCGATATCAACAAAACGAACAACGACATTTCACTTCAGATCATTGAACACAAAACATCATGACACTTGCCTGGAAATATAGGTCCTAGCTTGGGACATGCACACAAAAATGTTGGTTATTGAGCTGGTTAATGGGATCTAAACCTTGCCACTGTTTGTAATTTCATTTCCAACGGCAGCACAGATAATCGTCCTAAATCCCATTGCGTTTTAATGATATGAATTTACAATTCAAGGAACTGATCATTTTACTTCGAAAAAGCCGAGAATTCGAGTTATTCGGGATTAACTCAGCTAAAAGCTGTACGATCGAGCATATTTTTTAACTGAGAGGTTTCTATGGAAACGACTTATCATTTTTGTACAGTACCGTGATACATTGCATTAAAAAACGTAGATGTCAAACTTGGTGCACACGACACGTTTCTGGAATAATCTTCATCAGGTACGCTCAAAATTGAAAGATTGGAAAGCCAAATAATTTACAGCTTTGGACTCAATAAAACCAAAGGGCCTAAACAGGATAGCCAAAATGCCTGTATCTCATTCAAAAATTCAAAAATAACCGTATAATAATATTTATATATTTCATTTCAGATGTTGGCACGATTATTGCCACTTGTGCCAGAGTATATCAGTGATCCTGTTCTAAACTGGTTTACTGGGTGCTATTCATTTCCAAATCAAAGGACTTAAATTATCACCACAATCTCAACAAGAAGCTAAGAATACGTTGCTGAAAAATTGGGCCGTGTTTTTTTTTTTTTTTTTTTTTTTTTTTTTTTGAATGTTTACTTTCTGACTTGTCAGTACAAAATATTTGTTTGTTATCTCATGTTTACTTACACTCACACTTCATACTTTTCTGAAATGGAATACTAGTACAGTGGAATGTGCTTATCATCATATACTGGTAAAGTTCTACCATTAACTGTGTTGCTTTAATATAGAAAAAATATGTTGGATGGATGTATTTGTCCTATAATGTGTTGTCCTCATTCGAGACTGCTCATGATTTTCAGATTACATGGTTTTATGCAAAGTAGTCATTTCAGTTAATATTAATAATATTAGTAATAGACAGCAAATGTCCTTGTAGTGTTTAGGTGCTCCGGAAGGGTTAGCAATTCCTGTTTCACGTGTGACACCCGTCGCCTTACTGTCAAACGACACGAACATCATCCGATATGAGAATCATGTTGGACACCAGTTTACATAAAGGAATGCAAATAACATAACTAAGCATGAACCCCTACAAGACAAATTGGAGTAAAGATCAAGCAATATGTCCTTTTATTGAAAAGTAGCCTGTCAGTTGTGCACATATATATGACGAAAGATTGTATCGACAATTAGATTGTGTTTCAAAGTTGACTATTGCTTCCCCGTTATGTCTTACAATACCTTGTATATTATCTAATATCTAAATATGTTTGATGCCACCGGACCTCTTTAATAGAATTAATATTGTACATATGACAAGTTCTGTGTCACGAAGATTACATATATTATATATAATGTTTGATGAAAGATTATATCGTTCTTTATAATAACACTGTTCGCCATGTTATATGTAAGAGTTGGCATGTTACTCACCTGTTATATGTAAGAGTTGGCATGTTACTCACCTGTGCAAAGAACTTGTATCATTGATTAAGAGGAGAGGTTTGTACCAATAAATATAGATACTCATTCAGTTGCCCGTGGGTTATGATATTTCTCCACTCAAGAGAGTTAAATTTAAAACTTTAACCACAAGCCGTCAGGCGAGTGGTTAGAATATTAAATTTAACTCTCGAGAGTGGAGAAATATCGTAACCCACATGGGCAACAGAATGAGAATTTGTTTCACCCATTATTTAACACGAACATTATTTCAAAAGCCGTCAAACGAGTCAAATGCGGGGAAAGGCACGAGACATTTTAATCCTCTAGAGGATTACAGATTTTTCCACCACTGGTTCAGCCGGGTTAAAACGCCGTAATAATGGGAGAAAACTAGTTTAACCCCGCCACTTTTTATTGGAGTGCATGGAAAGTGAGCGGTCATGTATTTGTGTATTGTGGGTATCAATTTTCCTTCTTTCTGTGGTGTTTTGTTTGATTTTGGGACTTAATTATTTTTTTATTGTCATTACATATATATCATCATCATCATCATCATCATCGTCATCAATCATGAGATAATCAATGTTTATTGTAGCCACCTGTTGGCTAGTATTAAGCTTAATCTCCACCCTTATCTTTGACATATTCTGTCTTTCACAAAGACAATAGAGGGAACAGTACACAAATAAATCACAATATTTATATGCAAAACGACACCAGTGAAACATTCAATTAAAATTGAATAAAATATCAAAATGCATTGATTTATCGATTTATTTTTTGGGTGTTTAACGCCACTTTCAGCAATATTTCAGCTATGTCATGGCGACCAGTTTTAGTGATGGAAGAAGCCGGAGTACCGGGAGAGAACCATCGACCATGAGCAAGCAACTGGTAAACTTTATAGCTTGCGGCTGAGAGTCGAGTGCACCCTTTTTGTAATTTACAAAGCCGGGCGCGAACCCACGCCGTATTGGTGAAGGGGTTGTATGAGTTGTTAGGTAATCCAACTACCTAACTCAATGAGCCATCCGGGCCCTTATATCAAAATACAGTGGACCATGAAATTAAAAACCAATAACACTACAAAATATTGAACAGTAAGTATTCCCACAAAAGAACCGGAAGTGAAACCAGACGTTTCGAAGCGTACATTTGTCCTGTTCCGTGGATAGTCATATGTCATGTCCATGTCATGATATTTTACGAGTAGGAACAGCTTATATTTCCTAGAGTCCACCTCGGATATAGTTTAATCTAAAGATTTTTTAGTAGTGTTTTGTTGACTTTGTCTTCTGGTCATTGTATTGTCTATGATTCGAGTTAAGGCATATGTTTAACTCTTTGGAATCTTCAAATTTTTCCTACAAAGTTAGTGTATAGATAGTCCAAATATTGAATCAATTGTATACTACTTAATCTTAAAATGTCACATAATTTTCATTTCCTTATCTAAACGCTTTCATTATACAATAATAAAAGTACACTTGAGGCAAAACAATGAGAATAAAACATAGGTATTCTAAATGTTATACAAGTGGTACTTAAGAGTTAAACAATCGGTCTTTTACCGGCATTTTAGATTTCAAAAAAAGAATACAACATGTGACAGGAATTGGATATATAACCACTTGAGAAAAATAACTCGAAACAATGTCATGGGTATGATGATTGATAGTACCACGCCGTTTTGTCTCTAATATAAGAATGTAGTAAAATATCTAGTGAGGTCACTTTGGGTAAAATCTGGCAGGGGCTTCATTGGGATTTAAAAAAAAAAACACCTCCATTTATATATTCTCTCAGAATGGAAAACACAACTACCCATTCATAATGTATTTGAGGTATGATATACCCATGGTCATTCATATTATCGATGGTTATGCAATTATCAGTGACCCATTATATACCGGTAATAGATTAAACAGGCAAACACACAATAATTATTTAATTGCATGATTCGGACAGCAATACGAACAGAACCTTCCCTTAGTAATAAATACAAGATTTTGTCTTGACAATAAAGAAGCTACTGGCTTGTAAAAATATGACCCTTTCATATATATAAAACGTCTGAACATTCCACCCAACAGTGTTGGAGTTAGATTTAGCTTACAAGTGTTTGGTACTTTTGTTTTTTATTGGCGGGTTTCGAATCCACACCGTTGGAATACTGCTATTCCAATTGGCTTAGAAAGAAAAGTTGAAAGATACCGAAGGGGTAATCAGAAACCGTAAATTGAAGGACAGACAGCACAATGGCCGGACGAAAAAAAGAACAAAAGGACAAACAACGATCTACAAAATATTGCACAGAAAACTAAATATCGAGCAACACGAACCCCACTAAAACCCAGGGATGAATTCAGGTGCTCCGGAAGTGTAAGCAGTTCCTGCTCCACACACCTGTCGTGTTACTCTTGTTAGCATAATGATGAACCATTTTGTGACCTCCCCCAAATCCACTATAAATAACACACCATATGCAGTGGTCCTTTTGTGTGTCCAATGGTTTTAGGTGAGAAGTGGTTGTTCGTATTGGTGAAATTGTATACCATCACGGCTTAAACTGTCCTTTCGTAATGAATAAAATATTTAACTAAATAGATTCAGCATACATAATTTGGGTTTATAAGTGTAATGTTGGATATTAACTCATTGTTATTTACATCCATATCCTTTCTTACCATAATAGGGCAGCAAGAAAGTCCTACCGAAATGAAACGGGTGCATGTTATCATTTGTTTGTATCTTCTCATTGTGAATTATTAATATGCCTCGTATAAAGGCTTCTCCTTAGATATTGGCAATGAAAGACTTTCGTACAAATATCCATGATAAACCCAATAAACTTCGCTTTACAATTATCTTTATTTTCTGACTTAAATTGCAGAATTTCTACCCTATTTGTACATAGTTGTTTATTTCCAGAGCATGTTCTTTTTTTCTTTTCTAGAATTGCTTAGCAATACGTATATTGTCAAGCGAATTTTATCGTCACCATCATCAATTGTTTATTCCACATGAAATATCTGTGTCTCACTTTGAGCTTGTTAGTCTTTTGTTTTCTTTGTTGACTTTTTGGGATTTATAGGAGTTTCTGTCATGGCATATTATGGGTTTGAAGATGCAACCTCGAGGCATCTATACTCCGAGTCATATCATGCTGTCCACATAAAAACCATGATTTCTCAATATTTACTTATCTCTTAATTAAAAGAAATCCCAACAATATATCAATGTAGTATGTAATATTTATACCACGATTTTCAAAGATTAAACAATCGAACGGGAAAGACAACAGAAAAGTGCAAAAATAATATATCCCGTTAATGTATTTTTTTACAATGATAAAACCGTAGATATCCAATTTAGTGCACACGACATGTTTTTGGAATAACCTTTATACAATCCGAAAAGACTGGAAAGCCAAATTTAAATTTTTTTTAAGTATCTCTGGTTAGAAATTTATATATAATATATAAATAAAAAAATGCTTTTAATTTTGAAAAGATCTCAATTGAATAAAAAATATTAATTTGGATTGGGAAAGGGTATCACGACTTCAAGCAAGTTACTGTTCAAAATCATCAAAATTTGATCAGAAAAATTCACTGTACATAGTTAATTCTTTAGCGGAAATTCAATTGGTAATGAAAATGATAATTTTATTGTGGTTTTATTTAAAATGTATAGTGATATATATACATGTAGGCTTATTTTTTACATAGGTACCCGATTTGTGGACCCCCCACCCTTTTTTTTATTTTTCAATTCATCACTTTAGAGTAGAGGAGGGTTTTTGTGTTTTTAGAAATGGGCTTATATCGATCTCGGATTGAGTTTTTGGTAATGTTTGAAGTTGTTCAACACTGTTTATAATGAAAACGTCCCACAAAGTGATGAATTGAAAAAAAAAATTAAAAAAGGGGGGGGGGTCCACAAATCGGGTACCTATGATTTTTTACCAGCTTTTGTCGAGATAAAAACGGAAATTTAAGTACTTTCCGGAAACGGTTTGGGCATTTTCTTTTGTTGATAATGTTACGTCACACATCTATGGCTGCCAATATGCGGCATTTTTGAATTATGAGTTATGAATGGTTATTTATCTGAAACTTTGAGCATAATTCTTACTTTTGAAATATTAAGCGTTTGCATAAAGTGAATATTGTTCTTTTAAATCGTTATATTGATTCCATTTCGATCTATAAAATATATTTTGAACCTGCCGAAATTGAAAAACGTGTTGAGACTGGTCAAATGGCAATGAACTTGCAAAGAACCCAAGATCTCTAATGGTTATTAAGTTAGCATTGAGGTAATACTATGAACAACCGGATTTTTAGAATATGTTCATTGATGATAATTACTGAACATTTAAATATACGGTTCTGACAGTGACCCGTGGACATGTTCGGGCACTTGTTAATTTGTTATTACTAATGACAGTATCCTCGATACTGTCATGACTGTAACATTAACGGTATAGTAAAGCTGAGCCTGTTTATATTATTTCTTGGACAGATGTACATTAACTCTTGACAATTGTTACCTTTAAACAAACTGCTAAATACCTTAAATGACAACAGGTCTTCATTTATTTAATCAGACAGGCTGTGAAATATGGAGCAGGGGGTCCAATCTATCTATGCTCTGATAATCTGACACATCTTTTAAAAACTTTTGATATTTGTCGAATATGAGAGCGTCCGGCCGTGGGTGTTTTATTCAATGTACATGTAGCCATTGACCCAGTCCCATAATCAGCCCGGGTGGCTCAATGAGTTAGGTCGTTGGATCTAAAAACTCGTACAAGCTTATCACCAATACGGCGTGGGTTCGCGCCCAGCTTTGTAAAGTACAAAACAGGGTGCACTCGACTCGCAGCCGCAAGTCTTGAAGTGATAAAGTTTACCATTTGCTTGCCTATGGTCGGTGGTTCTCTCTGGGTACTCCGGCTTCCTCCACCACTAAAACTGGTCTCCATGTAATAGCTGCAATATTGTTGAAAGTGGCGTTAAAACACCAAAAATAAAATCATAATCTTCCAACTTGTTGCAGATTAGTCAGTGGAGATAGAAATGGAAAAATCCGGCTGTGTTTGCAGATATGTAAATAAGTGCAGCCATTGTTGCTGAATTCCATATTCTATTTGTAGAATGCAATTACGAAACCACATATCTTGAAAATAATTTTGTGCTCAGTCATCAATCTTTTGGCAGCATTCAGCACTTTATTAAATAAACTGAACTAGCTTGATCATGACACGAGATCTAGACTGCAGATTCTGTTGCAATCCATGTTCCTCTGGAACTCCCTTTTTTTTAAATGTGGATTCGACGTCTTACCTCTTACCGGATAATGCTCACTGATCCATCGGAAGTATCTTAATATTAGAACTGTTGCTACGGTTACAGAAATGCAATCAGGACACTCTTATTATAACTGTTTATGGGATCACAGCACCATAGAAAGACGGAAAGATGTGCAAATTCACAAATACAATTATCAATATTCTTCAGCAGGGGGTTTATTACCAGACTTTCAGACTATCTAACACGAATAATTTTTGCGCTTTCTGTCGACAATCGTCTCTTGGTGGATTCCACTCGCCATTCGTTAAATTTGCGTCACTCTGTCTGTATCAGACAACCAATCAGCAATCAGTCAAAGCATTTACTCTGTCAGTTTCAACTTGATCATCAATTTTCCAACGTCCCTTTTTAAAATACATTTTAGATAACATATTTATAGATTTGAAGTCCAAATTTTTTTATTCTCTCTTAAAGAAGAAATTTTCTTATCCTTGACCTAAATGTATGAGTTATGGTATTTAACGCCACTTTCAACAACATTTTATACCAGTAAATATAGAAAGTACATTTGGATTATAATAAATCAAGAACCACATCGCCATTGGTGGTGTAATGGTTAGCGTGCTCATCTCGAGTGTGGTAGATGGTGGGTTCAAGCCTCGATCCGGTCAAACCAAAGGCTATGAAATTAGCATTTGTTGCTTCTCTGCTAAACATGCAGCATTAAGAAGAAATAGCAAAGACTGGTTGGCTCTGAATCAGGATAATGTGTCCGAGTGGGGCGGCATGTCTATCCGCGGACTGTTGTTTCAGTGAGCTACATGTAGCGCTATAAAAATCAAACTTCTCATTGACATGTTCTCACCATGATATAGCTGAAAAATTGCTGATATGGCATTAAACAACAATCACTCACTATAATAAATCAAGATTTCGGTGATTATTAGTAGTCTGAAATTTGCCTTTTATTGATTTGTAGATTTGAAGACATTGACCTTTGAATGTTTATGATGTAAAGATAAAAGTTGAGACAGAGCATCAAATTGAATAAGATCTAAAAGTTGACTATACTAATAAAAGTAAGTTATTTTCTTTCAAGATTAATTCTGGTCATTGTCGAGGTGTATTTGATACAGCATAATGGGACTTGCAATAGGACAGTGGTTTTCTGCAGGTACTCCAGTGTCCTCCATCAATAAAACTGAAATATTGTTGAACATGTCATTTAATACCAATATCCCAACCTTAAAACATTTACAGCTTGTGTAAATTGTTTACAAATTTTTCATTTTGAACCAGAAATTCTACTGTCAAGATTTAATGAACTATTGTTAAAATCTCTTGTTTTATAATTTCTGATTGCAACAATAGCTACTTTTTCATGACAATATTCAATTTTGCTATTTGAATGGCTCAGACCTTTCTGGTATTCACATTGTGTCGGGTTCATTTTAATTTAGAAATGGATTTTTTTATATGGAAGATTCCATTCTAATTAAAACAAACAAGGGGTCGTCATATGGCTGTGATGGTATGGTGGTTGGATTATAACTACCTATGCAATCAGTGCCTATCACCACTAGCATTGTGAGTTTGAATCCCACTCAGGTGAGGTGTACTTGATACAACATTATGTGATAAAGTTTGTCTGTGACTAGCGACAGGTCGTTGGTTCACTCCGGGTACTCTGGGTTTCCTCCACCAATAAAACTGATCGCCATGACGATATAACTGAAATATTGCTGCATGTGGTGTTAAACACGATAACCATAAAACAAACAGTTCTTTTTCAGATAAGATAAACAAAGCCACCATTAAGACACAATGGAGGACGAAGCCACTGTTACATCATCCTATGTGTTCCGTGGTGTGGAATACATTGTGACAATGATTGTCCAAGGAGGAAATACATTGTCTGTAGAGGTAGAAGATAGACTGACAGCTGATCAGTGGAGGGCAACCTTTGATTCTGCATGTAAGATACAAAATTGACGGTACAGATGGTATCAATATGTTCTCCAAATGCCACCAGTTCATATACATTTTGTAAAACTATCAAAGAAAGTGTATTACAGTTGTGCAAAATATGCTGAGTTTTCTTAAGATAGTTTATCAAATCAACTGTGCTCAAAAGGATATAAAAACTCTTCTCATCAGAATTATAGAGGAAGTTTTTTGAAAATGTATTATTTTTTTTTTAGAAGCTACAAACTTGACCAAATTTCAAACTGTATATGAATGATCATTGGATGGTCTTTAACATTTACAAACTACATTTCTTTTATTGATCTTAAATCATAGATGGTAGTCACTATAGAACCCTGTGGAAAATGTTATTGATTGATTGGTATTTAACACCAACTGTAGCAGTATTCCAGCTACATTTTGTATATCGTGGGGGAAAAATATTAAAGACAGCTTCTGATTTCCATACTGGATACACAATTACTCATCTGACACTGTCACACAGTTTTCAACGAATTGAAGTAAAGGCATAAATACATAAATACTAGTATTGATAAAAACCTATCCAATGTAATGTGTATGACACGTTTCTGGAATCTTAAATTTAATACTTGTATATTATTGTTATTATATTTGTTATACAGATATTGAAGATTTAACTCATAAAACAGGGAATTTTAAACAGTTTCACATATTTGTTAGTATGTTGGAGTCAGCAATTACACAGGTATGTTAGACATTGTTTAAAAACCATTATTCCTGTCCAGAGTTATTCCAGACCTAAAATATTAGGGCATCCAAAAATCTGCAGAAATTGAATTTTTTAACCATAGCTTAATACACAATTAAAGGTTTAGGACATAAGTTTTGTCATTGAATGGGTATGCTTTTTTTTCTAAATCTGTTGATTTTAAAACTGAATGTAAATCAAAAATACATATATAGAATTCGGAAAAGAAATATTTTACATGATTTTCATGTCACCTGTTCCATTTAGATTAGATCCATCTATATTATGTAATTTTCACTGGTAATTTCAGTCATTGTTTCTGGTTATTATAAGTGATATAATTTATGGTTAATCATATCATTAAATATTCATGACATGGGGTTACACTTATTTGACCCATTATTGATTTCTTCAGATCTCAAACACCACAACATGTCAGTCAAGAGGAGGAAGTGAATAATATTGTCAGCTGATTGTTTGGTTTTGAATTTGCATATTGGTTTTGATGCATTTAAAATTTCTCTAATTTCAGACTACCGAAAGTGTTTCATTGGATTTACTGACGTACGCTGATCTAGAATCTCTACGACAAAGAAAAACAGGAAATGTTCCAAAATCTTCTAATCCTCCAGGAAAAACTGTGTCTCTAAACTCTAAACGTTACCTCATTGTGACTTATACTGTAGAATTTGATAGAATACATTATCCATTACCATTACCATATATGGGAAAACCTGATCCTAGAGCATTACAAGAAACTATTAGACAACAAAGGGCAGAAATCAAAGCACTCAGACAACAGGTAGTTATTTTTACATTCATGATTTTTAGCTCACCTAACCCAAATGGTCATGTATGCTATTCTCATCATTTTGCATTGTTGTCAACTTTTCACACTTTGATAAACTCTTTTGAAGCGACATTACTATTTATAGTCCGTTTGACTTCTATAAATGTTCAGAACAAAATTCTTAAAAATCCGATTTTCAAATCAGCAATTTTTTTTTCTAGATGTTTATTAATATATGATATATACGAACTCTGACAAAATGTAAAAGTCTGGATGGAGTGAGTATATACAATGTACCGGTAGTGTAATAGCCAAGCCATGAAAACAAAATAATAGACATGTGTTTTCAATATATATTTCATTGTACCATGTGACATAGGACATTTAAATATTAAAAGGCTACTCATTAACTGACCATAGGTGATAGTCAATTGTTATTGATGTCCTTTAATATTTAAATATTCTATATCACATGGTACAGTCTGTCATTTGTACTCATTCTGTCCAGATTTTTACACTTTAGAAAAAATAATTAAAATAGAGACCTAATGGCTAACTTTTTAAATAATGGACCAAAAATTTTGAAATTAATTGTCAGAGTTCGTATAAACATCTAGTAAAAAAATGTTGATTTGAAAACTGGATTTTTAAGATTTTTTTCTGAACATTTATAGAAGTCAAACGGACTATAGAATCATAGGTTCATGCAATGATCCTTAAGTGGTCCTTAAATTGTTTCGAATGGGCCCACCCACGTTCAAATATGGCTGTTGTTACTAAAAATAGGAATATCTACTTTCAACTTCTCCTCAGCAAACACTGGGCCAGTTTTAACCAAACTTGGCTAGAAGGATCTTTGGTTGGTCCTCTTTCAGAATTATTTACAATGGGTCCATATTTCAGCTTTTTGTTTTATTAGTTTTGATATTAAAAAAATGTACAAGTTTAATAAGGTTTTATTATATTGCAGGGTGGTGGAGGTGATCATAAACACAGTAATAGAGAATTTGAAAAAATTCAAAAAGAGTAAGTAAACATTATATAATATTTATTGTGGGTACCAGTTCCTATAAGGCCAGCCTTGAAAATATGTTTGTTTCCCCTTTCCGACCCTAGCCTGAAAGATCTGGGTCAGTAGGTAGGTGAATTATTTTTTATTATCAAGTATGATTCTGCAGGCAGACAGACAAACTGATTTCTATACACCCAATGTTTTTGTTTATTGTCATATTATCTGTGCAATTGTAATCATAGAATGTAATTTATGCTGTCCCTTGTGGGATCTTGTTGGAAAAATTGGCCATTGTCAGAAACTGATGTCTTTGTATGTTGGGACATATCAATGAAAAGATTGAAGACTGAACAGTTTTTATTTGACTTTCAAGACAAAACATATATCTTTTTTATTATTTTTAGGAGTTTCTTTTGGGAATTGGTTTCCCACTCTATTTACATGTGTTACAAACAGGTAATACAAAAATGTACAATTGCACATATTGTAGCTTCAAACTCAGAAGCCATGCTTCTACGAATATTCGGAACAGTCGGTACTCTAGGTTTTTTAGTAATGATGACTCAC
>MJUT01047426.1:145234-163195 GCA_002080005.1 Gigantidas platifrons
TTAAGTTTAAATTGCAAAAATGTGCAACATGTCAAGATCTACCTACACTGCAATTTTTACATAAATGCCATTACCCATTTTGGAGTTATTGCCCTTTTTTCATCAAAATTTTTTAAATTTTAATAATTTTCGTCCTATATTTCAAAAACTATAAGAGATAGATGTTAAGTTTAAATTGCAAAAATGTGCCGCATGTCACGATCTACCTACCCTGCACTTTTGAAGTAAATCCCATTACCCATTTTGGAGTTATTTTCCTTTTTTCATCAAATTTTCAAAATTTTAATACTTTTCATCCTTTATTTCAAAAACTATAAGATATGGATGTTAAGTTTAATCTGCAAACATGTTCAGCATGTCAAGATCTGCCTACCCTGCAATTTTGAAGTAAATCCCATTACCCATTTTGGAGTTGTTGCCCTTTTTTCATCAAATTTTCAAAATTTTGATACTTTTCGTCCTTTATTTCAAAAACTATAAGAGATAGATGTTAAGTCTAAACTGAAAACATGTTCAGCTTGTCAAGATCTACATGCCCTGCAATTTTGAAGTAAATCTTATTACCCGTCTAGTAGTTATTGCACTTTTTTCATAATTTTTTAGCTCACCTGGCCCAAAGACATTATCTTTTATTCATAAATATAGAAAACAGTTAAGGTAATGATTATCTCCCTTTGAAATTTGCTTCAGTATCATTCTATTGTCCGGTGAGCAATACAGGCTCAGTGGGCTGAGCCTCTAGTTTTTAATTATAAACCTGTTTAAAAATTGAAACAAATTATGCTAGAAAGATAGATATTAATTAACATTTAATTTTGGTGACATGAATTAATTAATCATATTGTAATGAATAAACTTTTACTTGTTAAATTCCACATTTCCACATAGATGTAGTCATCAACTGATATTGAGGGCATGAATGGCCGATTGTAAAGGCTGTTTACCTCAGAGAACGTGCATAGCAACACTGACATGTTTGCATACCCTGATGCCCACTTCAAATGGTAAGTTTTCTAGACACCTACCACAGACCATGAATTTCATATATCAGTTGTCCGTTCATTATATCTGTCCAGACTTTCTTCCCCCCATATAAGTCACAATATAGCTGCAAAACTGTCCAGACTTCTTCCCCCCATATAAGTCACAATATAGCTGCAAAACTGCTGTAAGTGAAAAAAACAACACCAACAATCCCAACTTTTAAGGGATATTGAGCTAAATATGTGTAATAAGTAATAAAGAATCTCCATAATTTAAAATATATTTACCTGTTTTAAAATAGAATGTAAATAAACCACAAAAACATGATGTTTCCAGATAAACACATGCACATGTTGCATACCCGAAAGTGAGTATGTGACAAAAAATTGTAGTAATCTAACTTATAGTAAGTAGTCCATCTTTAATTTGATTTTGTGATATTGAATTCAGGGAGTAGAGCATTACTTTTCTTAGGTATTTATTATTTTTTCTTTTCAGTCATTTTTTGTTTCTTTGACATATGAATTTGTTAAGTTATGTATGTTTTTATGAAATTATGTGCAGAATTTAAAAATGAGCCCTTTATCATTTGATTCCCATTGCATTAAATGCAGAATTCCTATCTATGATATCTTATTTGATATGTTCTTGTGTATTCATAAGGATCACCATTAATGACTACTTTGCCTTTTCTAACAAAGAGGTAGTTCCTTCAGAGAAGTTTTCTCATCTTGATTTTCTGTTACCTGTAGATTTCCTCCTCGCCTTACTACCACATTGTATGAGGATGACAAATTTGATGTTGTGTTCTCTCAGCTGTTATATATTTTAGACATGTGTTCTATCTAATTGCTAATTGTTACTTGTTCTACTAAGAATTTCATCCATTTATTTACTTCTAATATTTTTGCACAGATTTGACATTCCATAAAATAATTTGTGTTGCTATAAACTTTTATAGTATCATGGCAAATCATTAGATTATTCATGTGATAAAATAGGACTTGTGTCAACATTAATTGTCAAAAACAATTTTTGGAAAGGAATTTTTTTTTTCATATTAACTGATAGATGATAGGAATTAATTTTGTCGTGAATTAATTACACATCTCGTGAATTAATTACACATCTCGTAAATTGGTGCTTGTTTTCTTGTTCACTGCTGTTATTTTTTGTAATTAAAAATAAATGTATTGTCTATATATTGAGCACACTTGGCATATGCAAAACTTCTCAACCAAATGCAAATGGAACCGAACTTGAAATTCAGATATGTACAAATTAAGAATATCCTTCTTAGGGTGGGGCTAAGTATATCTTGTGAATTTTTTTTATTCCAGGTCAGCAAGACAAAAGTGTCAAATTCAAAAGAAAATTGCTTTTTTTTTTTCATTCGTAAACAAATTTTATATTTCTATTGTTGTATTCATATGAACAGCACAAAAAATAGAAATAAAAACAAAAACAAAATTAAAAAAATAAACAAACCATGTGGCCTTGTTTCAGAAAATAAAACAGCTTTGATGACAAAGCTATGGATTGTATTATAAACTTGCTAGTTAACAAGTTATTAGACTTGTAAAGCTCACATGTTACTATTCTGACTTGGAATGCAGATTTAATTGAAACTTTGAAGTACTAAGCATTGGTATGTGTTCTATATTCTTATTAATTGTCTATTTGTGTGTGTAGATATACAAATATATTTATTATTGTATCATTGTTATGTAACCAACAGTTCTGCATTTAACATGAAGTTGTAGAAATAAACTAATAAATATTGAAAATATTATAAAAAAAAAAAACTTCTAATTGTATTCATTTTAACTCATCTCGTCTGTCATCTTAAAACATTTCACATCTTTTTAATCTTTTCTGAAATTACAGGGCCAATTGGAACTGACCTTTTCAAGAACAATGCTTGAGGTCCCTTACAAAAATTCCTCATTTTGTCTTTATTAAGCAAAAAAAACATGACTTCCATGCCCAGTTCTTGGTTCTGTTTGGCTGGAAATTACAAAAATATCTTCTGAAACTGCAAATAAGGGTAATAACAAAATTACCGAACACAGAGCAATCTTCCAAAGGGAAATTCAAAACAAGTCCAAAAGAATTGTTATTTGATATACATGTATATTACAAATAATTTATGTGAGGCCCTCAACTTAATTCCTGAATTTGTATGGATCCAGAGAAAACATGGCTGTCATGGGCAATTCTTGTTTCTGATAGGCTGAAACTTAAAATTTCCTCTGAAAGTACAAGTGCAAATGTTTGTAAATAATATATATGATATATTTGAGGCCCTCTACAAAGATTCACTCTGTTAATCTTGATCTGGCAAAATCATGACCACCAATGGCAATTCTTGTTTCTGATTTGCTGGCATTTTAAAAAACAACATCTATCAAACATACATAAAACTAAAGATGGAGTAAAATGAACCCCACTAAAAACCGGGGGTGAACTCAGGTGCTCAGGAAGGGTAAGCAGTGACTGCTCCACTAGCAGCACCCGTGTGTTAATCTAGTCACAAACCCAGTGATAAGTCATGATTGAGGAAAGGACCAGAAGAGCGTTTGAAATAGTATTCATGATTGAGGAAAGGACAGGGAAGAGCATTTGAAATAGTATTCACGATTATATATTTGACCTTCTACATAAGAATTCAAGCTACATATGGGTATATATATATATATAGCAGATATGGCCAAGTGGTATAGGGCACTGGAAATAAGGCTAAGCGATTGGTGCTGCAGTGTATCAATAGTGTGAGTTCAAATACCGTCAAGGGAAGAACAAAAATTTGTCAACTCAAAGATCTAATTCTAACACTATTGGGTTAAATTTTCAGACTATAATATATATATATATCAAAACATAAAATACAAAAAAGGGTGCACTCGACTCGCAGCTGCAAGTGGTAAAGTTTACCAGTTGCTTACCCATGATCGGTGGTTCTCTCCGGGTACTCCGGCTTCTTCCACCACTAAAACTGGTCGCCATGATATTGCTGAAAGTGGCGTTAAACACCAAAAATCAAATCAAAACGTGACTCATACTACGATTATAATATCTTGATTAATTGTATATAGGACCAATCTTTCGGCATTGACCGAACATAAAGAAGGTTATTAGAGAAACACGTCGTGCGCAGTAAATTTGATATCTACGTTTTTATTTTTTATAGACCGTAGTTGTATTATGGTACATGGATTTGGTGGCCGGGTGATTAAGGTCTGTGATTTCGGACCTCAAGCAAAGAAACGACTTGATTCCTATCTCAAGTTTCCGGCTCTTCCAATTTAAGTCTGGTAGTTACGACAAAGTTGATAAATTACTGCAAGTGATGTTAAATACCAATACCTCTATTACGGTACGGTCTGATACCTTTCTGATCAGGGCCCGGGTAGCTCAATGAGTTAGGTAGTTGGATTACCTAACAACTCATACAAGCCTATCATCAATACGGCATGGGTTCACGCCCGGGTTTGTAGATTACAAAAAAGGGTGCACTCGACTCGCAGCTGCAAGTGATAAAGTTTACCAGTTACTTGTCCATGGTCAGTGGTTCTCTCCGGGCACTCCGGTTTCTTCCACCACTAAAACTGGTCGCCATGATATAGCTAAAATATTGCTGAAAGTGGCGTTAAACACCAAAATTCAATCAAATCAACCTTTCTGAACTCACTTCAAGTTTGTACATAGGATTTTCTTGTAAATAAACGGTAGAGAAAACCGAAGGGCCAATTAAGAATGGGCAATTCAGAGACACCACTGGCAGTATTGGATACAGATGACACAGGACGAACACAAACACAACACAAAAAGATGTTCAACAACAATCCCACCATAATATACACTTGTCATTTAAAACCTTGAAATACTCACAATGTATAACATGTTGATTTAACATTACATAATCGCCAAGTGTTGTCTAACACACAAATTACGAATCAATGGACATGAAAACAGCACAATAGCAGCATAGGCTTGAACACAGTAGCATGTTTTAAATACATACTCTTACAGGGGTGTAGCTCCCTATACGCAAAAACGCAATTGCGTACACATAAACAAAATCAGCTAAACATATGCGTTTTTGATGAAATCAAACTTTAAAAGTAAGATGGCGTTCCATTTTTCGGTTTTAAATTATTTCTAAACCAGATTGAAAATTATCCGATTCCAGATCTGCAATGTCTAGATTACGCACTGGAATTTCAACACTTCAACATTTTAATTTAAGTATGTTGTCTAGATAATGAATTATATGTCATATCCCCAATACGTGTTTTCTATATCCATCTCCGGCACATACGACCTGACCGTAAAACACAAGAGTGAACTGTAGGCAGAACAAAACACACTCACGCAAACAGGTTCTAAAGTATGTAAATCTGGTAAAATCCAGGAGCAAGCCCCCCGCCTGGACCCCCTACCAGGGCTTTTCCTTGGACCCACTGGCAGCCCCCTGACCCATGGCCGAAATTATGCGTATACTTCGATTTACTCTAGCTACGCCCCTGTCTTATGTTACAAAAATTAAATTCTTTCAAAGGAAAATATGGCACAGATCAGATAGATAAAAAAAAGTTACATTTGCAATGAAGTAAACTATTCCAAAATAGGCTTCTAAAAGACACACTTTACAACACCCTCGATGACAAATGGTCGATCTTCTAAAAATAAATTGCAATTATATTGTTTATGCGTTGCATTTAAATGACAAGAGAAGAACTATTTTGTGTTTAAAAAATGGGTAACTGCATATTTAAAAATTCAGTGAATTCTAGTGATAATGAAACGGATTTGAGTTTAGTTTATCGTTATGGTGAAACAGCCGATATGTCAGAGTTATTCAAAAGTAAATCACTAAAACCGAGTAGGGCCTATTACAACAGTGAGCACATGGATACACGTATGGCGGAGATTCGAAAATCTATCATATATATCCGGGAACATTGGAACGAATATGAGGACTTCCTTAGAGATTTGAGAGAAATCACGAAAGATGTTCATTTCAGTGAAAGTGAAACCCAAGAAATGTTTGATTCAATATTTCTATCGAAGAAAGAATGGGCTACAAATAAACCAGCCAAGGAAGTAGATAATTTCAATATTATTAAATTGTATTCTAGCAATGAAGGTTACAACAAAATATTTTCATTGGTAAATCGTATTTTTCGACAAGATGAGTCTGTGGACTCTACCAAATTGATTCGCTCAATGGTATTTCTAGTAGAACTTCTCAACATTGATCTTTTTAACTATTGCCTTAGTGAACCAAAACTTGTCAATTTTAAAGGAGTAGTGTACAGGGGAATGGCCTTACCTGAGGAAGATTTCACTGCTTTTGAAAACTTGCTGAAACAACCAATAGCCGACAGAATAATAGCTGTACCACTTAGTTTTATGTCTACAAGTACAAATATAACTGTGGCTGTTAATTTCATAAAGCTTGAAATTGAGAATGTTACTGATGCATTACCTCTGATGATGAAAATTCATGTAATTGACCTAAATCCAAAGTATTTAGATGTATATCGCAGACAATTCCCCAGTAGTATAGTGAGCACAATATGTGCCGTATCCATCAAAGATGTATCCAGGCACAAAAATGAATGTGAAGTTTTACTTCGTGGTCCATTTTTTCAAGTTTTACGAATTTACGACTCGAAGAAGAAACGTGGTATAACAAAAAGGATGCGAATTTTAGAAATGGTAATGTTAAATACCAACAGAGACCACATTAGTACAATGCAACTTGGGGAACAATCTGATCCAGCCAGGATATTGTTTGGCACAATGGTTGCTATCACGAGGTCAGAATTTGCTGCAGACTTTTGTAGAAATAAGAAATTAAAGGACGACGAAGTAGAATATCGAAAAGTGATTGAAGAAAAAAAAAGCAAATTGAAAGAGTTATACTAACAACGTTTTCAGTAATGTTGTTACACTATTATAAAATACTTCCATTTGTTAATTTCGACTTAAAGATAATCCTAACTACATCATATTTCTGTTTTGTATTGTATCATAATATCTTCACATGCTCGTATCTCATAGAAGTACTAGTATATAAAATCTATAACTCTAGAGATATTTCAATATTTATTTTTTTCTTTATCTGTACTATGGTACAACGGTATCCACGTTTCTAATGGCTGAACTATTTAAACGTATAGTGTCTAAGATTTGTTTGTATTCTAAATATATTAAAAAGAAATAAGTTAAAAACAGAAATTAACATCTAATCATCTTCTTTTTAATAAAAACGTAGATATCAAAGTTTAGCGTGCACGACACGTTTCTGTAATTACCCTCATCAGGTACGCACAAAATCGACAAAAATATAAGGTCAGAGTTGTCTTGATCTGTGTATTTTGTCATTATTTGTCATAACATTGAACTACAAAAAGTGACGAAAGAACATAACCCAATAGTGTAGACACTAACATTGTATCACATTGTATCACATTGTATCACTTTAACATCAGAATGTAGAGTGTGGGTTAGGGTTAGGGTTATGGTGTTTAACACCACTTTCAACATTATTTCAGTAATATCGTTGCGGTTAGCTGTATTGGTGGAGGAAACCGGAGAAACCCACTCGCCTGCCTCAAGTCACTGACGAACTTTATCACATAATTTTTTATTTGGTAAACTTCGCATAAACGGGATTCGAACTCACAACGTCAGTGGTGATGGGCACTGATTGTATATGTAGAGTGTGCAATTGCTACAATCCACTAATATCATACAAATAGCATAATATATTAAAATTGTATGGAATCTTTCAAGTCAATGCAGTAGATTTGCAGTGGGATCCCCTGTCCACCCTCATATTTACACAGTCGTTCATGGTTACTCGATATAATTGTATCTTATTAAAGATTTATTAAAATGCACCTAACCGTTACTTCCTAATTTGCTTGTGTGTGTTTTTTTAAATAAGTAATATTATTATAACAAATCACGTGATCAGCACAATAGTCATGGCGGACGGAATGGACTTGAAGCGAGGAAAACGATACATGGAAAATCCAGATCTACCTGATATTTTCAAAAGCAAATTTCTAAATCAATCTCGACAATATTATAATGGTGAACTGTTAGACCGGCGAATGAAAGAAATTCGGGAAAGTATCATTTTCATCAGGGAAAACTGGGCAAATTATTCGGAATTCATGACAAAATTACAGGAACTTTTCAAAGGCAGTGATTGCAGTGGTCCTACAAAGAATCTTTTTAATGATTTGTTTCAATCAAAGAAGGACTGGGCTGATGCCCCTGTCTTAAGTACATCAGATAGTTTTGAAGCAATTCGCTTGTATACATCAATGGAAGGTTATGATCAAATATTTTCTGTGGTGAATCGTATTTTTCGTCATGATGATTCAGTACAAGACCAGACATTGATTCGAACAGCAGTGTTTTTGGTGGAACTATTGAATATTGACCTATATCACTACTGTTGTCTCAATCCCAGTTTCAGTGGTTTTAATAATACTGTCTATCGTGGTATGGCATTGTCACTAGAAGATTTGCACGCATTTGAGTCGTTGATGACTAGACCGGTGTCCGAGCGATATATAGCCATACCACTAGGATTAATGTCGGCTTCGACTGAAATCAAGATTGCTGAAAAGTTTTTTGTAACACATTCACATGGCGATTTGCTACCAGTTATTTTAAAAATTCATGTGATAAATATGACAGAAAAATATCTAACATCATACAGAGAAATGTTTTCAAGTGTAGTGAGTACCATATGTGCTGTTGATATAAAAGATCTGTCGGAGTTCAGAGAAGAAAATGAGGTTCTTTTGCGTGGACCGTTCTTTCAAGTACTGAATATTCACAATGGAGATATTATCAAAGACAAACAATCACGTATTATTGAAATGGTGATGTTAAACACAAACCGCGATCATATATCAACGATGCAACTTGGTGAAAAGTCGAACAAAGCCAGAGATGCGTTTGCTGCTATGGTATCAATTACACGAAGCGAATTTGCTATTAAATTTTGCCACGATAATGAATTACAGGACGATGCAGAACAATACCGGGCCATATTAGAAAACAGTATCCAGAAACTAGCAAGAATAGAAAAAGAAGACTAAGCAATTGTATTAAGCTCAATCAAGCTATTTTAGCCAATACGGATGTTCACGAAATTCCATCGTAAGCTTGTGTGTACAAAGTTGACATCGTTTATTGTTAGTTAGCTTGTTCGTGATTATGCTGCCTGGGTTTTTTTTTTAACAAACTCTCTCATTTGTACATACATATGGAAATAATTCCAGTCACCATTTTTGACATGTAATTGAAGATTTGCTAAACATGTTGCATTCATTGTACGAAAAGCTTGAAGATACCAAAGAGGTAATCAGAAGCCTTAAATCGAAGAAGGACACACAATACAATAGCCAACAGAAAAACGACAAACAATTATCTAGAAATTACTGCACAGAAAACTAAAGATTAAGCAACACGAACCCCACTAAACACCGGGATGATCTCAGGTACTTCTGAATCTTAAGCAGTTCCTGTTCCATCCGTAGCACCCGTCGTGTTACTGTTTTCACAAACCCATGACAAGTCAGGAATAAGTTAAGTCACCTCCTTGTTAGCAACAACCCATCTATTAAGGAAATCATGATAGTAACCACAAGCTCTGAATTAACGTATCAGATGAGAGCTATGCTGATATACTCCATATGCTAGTGCTGCTGAAATATTGCTACATACAAATGAAAAGTTCACAATGGGAAAATTGAAATTATCTCTTTCGTCGTAAAGTTTCATTTGTATGTGAAGGTCAAGGTGTGCAGCAGACCTAGCTGTGGTATCCTTTGTTCAAGCTCAATTTGATAAATGCAAAGAAAATCACAAAACTTATTTAGTAAAAGGACATCATCTATATAGAGGAAAGTGAAATTAAAATATTGGGCTAGAATCTTTTCATTTTTCTTAAAAGCCCTTGTATGAAGTCTGTCTCATACGAATAAAGGAACAAGTCGGCAAGAAGAGGAGCACAGTTGGTACCCATAGATATATGTCGACACTGTCTGTTAAAAAACACGTTCACCATAACAAATATATCGTCAATCAAAAACTCGAAAATTGTGATGATGTTTGTTTCAGAGAAATTCGATTTCATTTAAATTATATCTCTCACTTGTTCCCCTTTACTGATATATCACATCGTGAGAGATCTAATAAAAACACATTACGAGTCACATGTGAGTGACCCTATGTACCAGCCAATTAAAATTACGATTGCGAGAATATGAAAATGTTACTAAGCCAGTATTAATTATATCATTATATATTCATGACATGAGGTCACATGTGACCCGTAATAGGGTTTTCTCATGCCGAAATATCTGTAAAGAGGAGCACGTAAGAAATCTTTTATTCAGATTGAGAGAACGCTTGTCAGTGACTTGCAACTGGTCGGTGATTTTCTCTGGGTACTCCACCGCTATAGCTGCCCTCCACGATATAACTGACATAATGATGAAAGTGGCGTTACACACCATTACCCTAATCCCTAACCCTATTATTAGTTTTTATATTATTATTATTATTTTAATTATCATTATTATCATTATTATTATTATTATTATCATCATCATTATTATTATTATTATTATTATTATTATTATTATTATCATTATTATTATTATTATTATTATTAAAAAAGAAACACGACATTATCTGTCATTTAGCTTTGAGTGGTGCATGATATGATAACATATTATTTGATGGAACATTTTTTATGTGTTGTTATTCTTTCAGAATTTTCAAGTTTTGTGTTAGAATTGCCTCCCTTTGGATATTATTTAAACAAATCAACATATTTCAATTTCGTAAACGCATCGAGACAAGACACAGTCTGCAAGTTTCTTTTCTTAACACTGAAATTCTGCCATCAATAAATAAAGAAGACATACTTATATTAAGCTTCCATATGCATTGCTATCTTTCTAGTATGGCTATGGTGTTTAACACCACCTTCAACCATATTTCAGTTATATCGTGGCGGTCAGTTTTATTGGTGGAGGACACCGAAATATCCGGAGAAAACCACCGACCTGTCACAAGTCACTGACAAACTTTTATCACATAATGTTGTATTGAGTGCACAGAGAAAACCACCGACCTGTCACAAGTCACTGACAAACTTTTATCACATAATGTTGTATTGAGTACACCTCGCCTGATATACCGATGTCCTAAGCATTAGAAAATATTGCATGAAAACATCCTATATAGAAAACAATATTAAGTATCTAATGAGTCTCGTAATAATATTCAACCTTGCACGTCGCTTATTTTATAAGAGTCAGACTTACAATTAGAAAAGCTGAAGTCTACCGCGTACGAATGATTTCAAGCTTTGTTTGCAATTCACCAACGTTTTCAAAATAAGAGTGTTAATAATGAAATCATGTTTTGCTAATATCACAAGCACTGTGATTAGCATTTCGCAGATACAACAAAACTTAATAAAAACATGAAATAATATCATGATCCTTCCCGCGATATTTGAAAAATCAATAGACAGTATAAAGTAAAATGAATGGGGCAACAAAATAAATTTAGACCAACATCGATTAACGATGGATAATGAAGCATACGAGGAACAATGAGTGCCCAAGTCCGAACACTGTTTATGCAAAGTGACGATCCAGATACAAATTAAAACAACAACATCCACATTACAAGTAAACGAAATAACAGAATTATATAAAAGGAACAGTTTGTGACGAACAACAACTGTCCAAAATGGATATCAAACCAGCATGGGTATTTATAAAGGACAATCAAAGCAGCATTCCTACAATTTGACAGTTTCATCAACTTGAAATCTGTAGGTGATGTGAAGGTCCTATATAAAACTAAATTATATGGTGATGGCTATCTTGGATTAATGATCGACGCTAAACAAGTTGGCATTTTGTAGAGATTTATCAAAAGAATATTCCAGCAAATTTTGCTTTCAAACGGTACAGTGTCTTCAGATAATATCTTTCCCACAGGGATCTATGATAAATTTGTGTTATGCTGGTGGCCATTTTAGATTTCCTCTCCGCATAAAACAGAATAAAAAGTATAAAAGTGACCATCCAATGCTGATACGGTTTGGGTTCAATCAA
This sequence comes from Gigantidas platifrons, assembly GCA_002080005.1. Taxonomy (NCBI): domain Eukaryota; kingdom Metazoa; phylum Mollusca; class Bivalvia; order Mytilida; family Modiolidae; genus Gigantidas; species Gigantidas platifrons. The sequence goes on from MJUT01047426.1 coordinate 157,390, forward strand.
ATTCATAGCTATGGCTTCTGAGAAAACAATTATTTTTATTCACATTGTGCTCTATGTTAAAGCTTTGTCTTGGGTGGCGGCTATGTTAACTTTTTTTCATTTACATAAAAAAGAAATGTAAGCAATTTTATACTTTCTGAAGATAAAAATTACTAACTTTCCCATATGATCCCATGTTTAAAACTTTATCCTGAACATGCATCTTAGATCTCCCAACGTTACCAAAAAAAATAAAGAACAATCCCATTGTAATTCGCACAATATTTAGCCACTCAGTAGTTTTTGAGAAATGTAACTCTGAAGCTCAACCAATCAATATGCATTATTGACTGACGGTCGTGTTGAATATTGTCTCGGCAGCAAAATGTAAATTCACAATGAACAAAATTTATTTACTTTTCGATAAGTAGTTTCATAGAATACATTAGCGCACGACGCCACTGAAAGCAAAGGGATCATAATTGCTTACCTAGTCCTGTAGAATAGAGCAGTGGGTGAACAATTGCTAAGTTTGTTCTGTGTTTTTGTCCACTGGATTTCCGGTTCATATGGGTACCAAGTGTGCTCCTCTTCTTGTCGATTTCCTCCCTTTGGCATGAAGCAAAAATAGTTTGAAGATACCAAAGGAGTAAGCAGAATATGTAAGTCGAAGAAGGACAGATAACACAATGGCTAAAACATAAAGGACAAAAGGACAAACAACAATCTACAAAACACTACACAGAAAACTAAAGATCGAGCAACGTGAACCTTACTAAAAATGATTATGAACTCATGTGCTCCGGAAGGATAAACAGTTTCTGCTCCATTAGAGAAACCCATTATGAACGAGAACAAGACCGGGAAGTGCTCTCGACACAGATATTCTCTAAGGGTTAGCCCAGTCATGGTGGCGACCATAAAACTTTCGAAGTGATGACTTGAACTTAACCAATAGGAACCCTTGGTTCAGTAACTTCCTTGTTAGCAGCAACCCTCTATCAAGAAAATCATGATTGGAACCATAAGCTCTGGAATATCGTATCATCTGAGAGATATATAGTTCAATGTTTGGTGACTATGTTGATCGCATCTGTCCCACTGAACTTGAAAGGACACCACAGATGCAGATATATCTGCTTTTTATCGTGACAGTCTAGGTCTATTGATAACAAAGCTTTACGACAAGAAAGATCATTTCAATTGTCCTATTGTGAACTTTCCATTTATGTGTAGCAATATTCCAATCAGTAGCACCTTCATATGGAGTATATATCTCTCAGCTGATTCGATATTCCAGAGCCAATAGTGGAACAATAATTACTTGTCCTTCTGGTGTCATACAGTAAACCTTCCCCCATAGTAGATTAACCCCCCGGAAGATTTACTATATTGTAAACCTTCCTCCATGGGGGAACGTTTACTATATAGTATTTATTCCGCATAGTAAACCTTCCTACCAAACCGATTAGCAACAAGACACTATATATTTGTGCTTTTTACCTTTTAATCAAAACCGGATATAATTAATGGTATATAACAATTAAAATTAACACGATTAAGGTGCTAAATTCCGAATCAATAGTAATTATCCTGATTAAGGGGGAACATTTACCATATAGCAAAATATCCTGGGGGATGATCGGCTATGGATGGGGGAATGTTTGCCATATAGTAAATTTTCCCCCGGTGGAATATTTACTATATAGTAAAGTATCCGGGGGGGGGGAGGTTTACTACATATCAAATATTCCGAGGGGAATGTTTACTATATAGTAAACATTCCGGGGGAAGGTTTGCTATGCGGATGGTTTACTATATGACACCGGAACATACGTTTTCCGCCGGTGTCTGTGTATTTCATGTCGTTTATTTTGTCCTATTACATATCTTCATGTTTAATTCTGTGTTGTGAGATCCGCTACGATTGCCGCATAAAAACTGTTTGTTACTTCCATGTTTTTTGTAGGTGGTTCATATTTTATCTAGATCTATATAAAGATGATGTTGTCGTAATTTAACAGTAACCCGACGGTGTCGTTAGTTGAGCGGAACTACTAACCCTTCCGGAGCGTCTGTGTTCATTCTGGTTTGTATTGGCGTTCTTTGTTTCTCATTCTTTAGTTTTCTGTGTAATATTCGTCGACCATTTTTAAAAACTCTTGTCCTTTTTCCTATATGGTCGTTGTTTTGTCTGTACTTCTGATTATTCCTTTGGTATCGTCAAGTTATTCTTACAAAAATAGAGAATAATGTAGAAATAGTGAAAACATTAAACTATGAACAAATCTTGGTTTTATGACTTGACCAATTACCATGGAGCGAAATCACAATATAGGCGAAAGCAATTAGTTGGTCAATAATGGTCAGTACAATGTATACAAGAAACCACAGTTATACAAAAATATATGTTTTGCGACCTGACCTTTTTCACATATGAGGATATAAAAGCAGTAAAATAGTTCATTAATCTTGTTAATAAAATAGTGATAGATTTGGATTCTACCAAACTTTTTAAAACATTTAATTAATCTGGATCTGATTTCCCGCAAAAGTAACACGGCCAATATAACTCCTAAAAGTGGATCGAAGGTAAACTGACATCTTTCATCTTTATCCCGTCAGTGCAGACAAAATTACATTAAAATCATACATATTCATCTGCATACACACTTTAACATTTGTATTCATTCTTCAGTGAAAAAAGGTGAAAGAGGAAAAGTTACCATAAGCACATATATATAATAAACAGACAATGGACAAGGTGGGGATATTACCATTATCACAATCGTTTTTCTAGCATATCTTATTTATGTTATTTGTGTTTGTTTGCGCATAGTGGTGTCCAGCACATATTGTGTTGTATTTTTGTTTGTTTTTCTGCGTTTTGTGTACCCTATGCCGGCAGTTTCTCTGGATTGTCCTTTTTTATTGCACCTTCGGTATTCTCTAACGGTTATTTAAAGGATGTGAATGACATTGTATTCTAGAAATAAGTGTGATGGTACGACATACCCTTTGCATGATTTTGTCCTGCACAAAAATCACATTCCTACCATTCGTGTCGATAGGATTAAGATATTTGACTTCTGTTTGTCCAAAATAAAACACAAGCGCTAAATATTTTTTACCTGGTATTGGAAACGCATTTTGTTTACATTAAGAATCATTAAGATGCAAACGAATGTAACAAGATCCTTGGAGTCTAAAATTTAACATAGGTAGCAATTAATTGCTTACATTCTGTTAAATTTCTTTATCACGAACCAACAATGAAATTAAAATTTTAAGTATAAAGGGCGTCATTGTGATATGCAAATTCAATTAAATTTGTTTCAAATTGTCTATGTAATCCAAGTGCTTGGTTATCAAAATGTTCATAAAATCCGGTATATACTACAATGGGTAACATACTTAAAATCTATGGTTTGTATGGTAAAATTATTTGTCTTTTATATTTATCAAAGTCCGATTTCACACTAGATTGTAAAATTACAGCCCACTGACTTCAGTTCTGTACCATAAAATTTAATAGACTAACGTTACTTTTTATTAAAAAAATTGATGTTCAACTGGTGATTGAAAAAAAAATAACATTAGTTATCTGTCTCAGTTCACTGGTGTCCACATGATAGTTGGTAAATTAGAAAATATTTATGTGTACTTTTAAGAGACACTTGACTATTCAGCTTTTAGGATTTTATTATATATTGGGATTTAAACACAAAACTCTCCCGTGACGATGTACTAAAGTAGATCTTTGCACGCATGGAGTTTTAATAAGTGTGGTAGATCCTACTTCTATTTGAATAGTACATGTACCCAGACATGTTTAATCCTTAACAGAGTCAATGAATACCATTTGCATTTTTCCTCATAACACTATATTAAATAAAACAGATGAGTTATTAGAATTTTCTTTCTCTAACATAAATACCCACATCTATAGATCTTAAACGATATGAATCGTAGCCATTTTGTGCAACATTCTACACACAATTTAGCTTAAATATTTCAATGTTTGCCGGATGATTTGAACCTATTCCAATTGAACTATTATACACCTCAAGATCATGAGATTTAATTAATATTCTACTTGATTGGAATAAGAAGAATTTGAAGATACCAAAGGGGGGTAATCAGAATCCGCCATAAAAGACGTCATTATTATGCACCGAGAATCTTCTATTAGTTTGGTGAATGATTGATATGAATAACAGAGAAAGAACACATTTATACAGACCATAGAAAATAAGCAAAAAACCTGCCCAACATGTAGTATAAATTGATTATATTGGTGTGGAGTGAATGAGTGTTGTTTAACACCAAAGTGATAAATTCTTCAGCTATATCACAGATAGAAAAAGTTAACATTCAATGAGATAATAATGAAGCCCCACTTTGCACTAGCCAGACCAACACCCTTCTATGTGTGCTTTTTTTTTATGGTAAAACAACATTCCGCGGGTAGACATGTCGCTCCACCCGGACACATTATTCTGATTCTGTGATAACCATTCTTTTTACAAATTTAACTGCATTTTAATTTTTCCAAATGTATTGACTTATGTAATGTTTCTAATGTTTCTACATTTCCTATGTACCTACATGTACCTACAACACTCATTATTCACGTCATTCATTATGATGTCGTCTATATTGTAATCACACTAGAAGTTACTGTTACCGCAGCATTTTGTTTACATACTACATGTATATATCACAATTACACAAAAATGGTGTTGGTTAAAACGCCAAAAATCTTATATACATATAATAATGATAAATATGATTTTATTTACAGAATTATCACAGCTTTGATGATTGTCTTGTTTATTGCATGTAAACTTCTAATATTTTCATGCTATAGGATATTCTTGTACATTATTTTCTCTTTCCACCAGTTTTCTTTGAAGTTGTAGATTCTGCTCCCTTTTTCGTTTTCGAAGTGAATCTACCGGCTGGACTAGGTGATTTCCCTCCACGTTTCTTAACTTTGGGCGTTTCTATATGATCTACATGAAGTTTGAAGTTTGGAAACAAATTCTCATACTGTTCAAGTAAAGGTGTATATTGGAAATTTTTCGAATCTATTGGAGAACCAGAATCTACTGACAAATTGTCTTGTAGCATTTCCTTTTGAACTAAGATGTACGTTTCGTGTGAAGTCAGATATTTGTTGGCATTGTCGTATTTATGTAGATCTAATTCTTTGACAAGACCTGAAATGATAAAAGAAAATAATAACAAAAAAGATCTACCTATGTGAAAGCATGTATATATGTGAAAAGTTTGAAGAGACAAAGAGGTGGCAATGAGAAGCAACAACTCGAAGGACAGACAATACAATTTTGGGGTATGTGTTTTGTTCATTGTTCAAGATTCTACTGTGACTGTCAAATACAAATCAGCAATGAAAGTACCGTTACTTTACTTGAATTTATGTCTCAGTGTAATGTTGAATATTCTCTTATGTCCATTTATACCCATATCTTTTCTTACTGATTAACGACCAAAAGAAAAAAAGACAGCAAGAGAAACAATGCTCAACAAAACACTAAAACTCATATGTACGGAAGAGCAAGCTGTCCCTTCTTCAAGCTAAAATTCATATGTACGGAAGAGCAAGCTGTCCCTTCTTNAAGCTAAAACTCATATGTACGGAAGAGCAACCTTTCCCTGCTTCAAGCTAAAATTCATATGTACGTAAGAGCAAGCTGTCCCTGCTTCAAGCTAAAACTCATATGTACGGAAGAGCAAGCTGTCCCTTCTTCAAGCTAAAATTCATATGTACGGAAGAGCAAGCTGTCCCTTCTTCAAGCTAAAA
>MJUT01047426.1:170116-193476 GCA_002080005.1 Gigantidas platifrons
AGAGCAACCTTTCCCTGCTCCAAGCTAAAACTCATATGTACGGAAGAGCAACCTTTCCCTGCTCCAAGCTAAAACTCATATGTACGGAAGAGCAACCTTTCACTGCTCCAAGCTAAAACTCATATGTACGGAAGAGCAACCTTTCCCTGCTCCAAGCTTTGATATCGAGCGTTATAACTGTTCGTGTTTCTCTCCCCAATAGTCATGTAGACGCTATTAAAAGGGGGGATGATAAAATTCACGATTAACTGCAATAGCTTACTCAAATTAAATGAGTAAAGATATACAGTCAAGCCTCTATATAACAAAGCAATGTCAATAAAGGCACCTCTATATAACAAAGCAATGTCAATAAAGAGCAGTCTCATTTCCCCCATTAATGAATAGTGCATATAATTTTAACCTGTATATAAAGGGTAACTGCTCATAAAGGTCACGTTTTTAAATGTTCCCTTGAGTGGCCTTTATGTACAGATTTGACTGTATCGTTTAATGTTGGTACTTGAAATCCACTTCTGGCAGTGAATGTTATATCTTGGCAGGTGGAGCCTTGTATTTTTGACCCGTGTTGTTTATATATTGTTATCCGTCTGGGTCTTGCGTTTAATTTCATTTTATTTCAAGGTGAATGGGGGTTAATCGGACCAAATGTCAAATCCTTGTTAAAATTTGGCAATGCAACAAACGAATGTTTTTTTTAAATCAAATCTCTCTCACCTATATATTAAATGTTCGTGATCGATTTTTAACGATTAATTCGAACGTTATCAAAATTTAACAAAGGATTACTCCAAGCATATTAAAAATTTATTTAAAATCTAGTCTTATATATTTTTCTTCTTGCTGGATCGTCCCAGAGTTAGCGAGTGTGTGATGGTGGTTGTTTTCTAATGCAATAGCGAAAACCAGATACTTTGTGATGAGATTATGACACATGCCTGCTTTGTACTAAATCAACACACTGTCTACCTAGCTAGTAAAACAAAACTCCAGAATTATGATATCTCAGTGGAACCCACAATATTAGACGAACGGACGAGCCACTCGATTTCCTTTTAATATGTTGCTATATATCAGTTTAAATCATTATAAAATCTTATGTTTGTAAAACAGACAGACGTTGGTTTCCTAGTTTTTGAATACAAACCTACAATGTACAAGCATAATATTTTGTTTTAGCGACACGTGGTTTCACTTTATAATAAAATCATAACTTCTTTAAACTTTTCCGTAAATAACAACTAGTGCATTCGTTCTTTAGTTACAGAATAATTTAAAAGCTTATGACAGCCACGGGAGGTAAAGCGATAAATATGACAATATAAATAGCAAATAATAAAATGACAGCTTGAAACGGAGGTCAAAAGTTAGGAATTAAATTTAAACTATCATTTCCCACTGCTTTTACTTCTACGTGCTTGATCAGGTCTTATAAGAGACATGCCACACTTGAACACGTAGCCTAAGGGAAAACATAGTTTCAATGCCTATATGATTTTTGTATTGTAAATTTCTATGCATTTCTATTTAATAGCTGTGTTGGAGGAGGTTGTCAAATATTGAATGTCGTATTTTACTGTCACCATATTTGTTTTTCAAACGTCTGCAATGTTAATTTCAAATAATAATTATAATTTAATTCTTGTCGTCTGCTCATTCTTGATCTAATGTCAGTGAATTTCAAATATAATTTAATTGTTGGTCGTCTGTTTATTCTAATTTGAAATATGATTTAATAGTTGGTCGTCTGCTCATTCTAATTTCAACTATAATTTAATTGTTGGTCGTCTGCTCATTCTTGATCCTAATGTCAGTGAATTTCAAATATAATTTAATTGTTGGTCGTCTGTTTATTCTAATTTGAAATATGATTTAATAGTTGGTCGTCTGCTCATTCTAATTTCAACTATAATTTAATTGTTGGTCGTCTGCTCATTTTTTATCCTAATGTCAGTGAATTTCAAATATAATTTAATTGTTGGTCGTCTGTTTATTCTAATTTGAAATATGATTTAATAGTTGGTCGTCTGCTCATTCTAATTTCAACTATAATTTAATTGTTGGTCGTCTGCTCATTCTTGATCCTAATGTCAGTTTAAATCTATGGATTAGAAGGTGTGTTAAAATATTATGTCAGCTCTTTAAAATCGATGAAAATTAAATTGGTCGGGTTTAAAAGCATGGATAAATTGCACAAAAGCTAATGGATTAGTGATAAAGCTCGTTCCAAATACCATTAGAACTTTTATTGTCGGTTTTTAAAATGTAATATTGAATAATATAGACTGATTTGAACAGTACAAAACTAAACGTTAGATTTATGTTTATTTGATTGAATGATATAGCTCCTTGGTCCAGTTTTCGTTTTTGTATCTGTTTTTCTATTGAAATGACTTATTTATTACTTGCCACATTAAACAATATATTATATCAAAGTAAATATTTGATCTGTTTTGTAAATGGTTTTCAAGGAAACAACCCACATCTGAACACTCCGATGCGGTTAGCGAAGATGGGGAACAATATACACGTTTCATTATGGAATACCATAAAGATTTGAATAAAAATACTTTACTTTATAAAAAATCTGCATAGGACACCTAGCCCTTCAACTAATGCAAATGATAGAATTTGCTATGACTATATAATACCGATACTGGCTGCTTCTTCGTTTAGAACAAAACACTACCAACTACATTGTATGTTACAAAAAAAGACTAGTTGGCTAGTCAGCAGAATAATATAACCGGGTGAAGCAACAAGTCTTGCTGCTGACTGTTGTTTCAATGCCATTGCACAATAAAAATAAATCAGCTCAGCATGATGATCTTGTACAAAACAGATATCACTTGATAAAAAAAAAAAACTTGTTCTCGCTATTATAAAGTTCCTCACTTGGCTTATGACTACAATCACACGCACTTCCTTGACTATTTTGCTAACATCTTAATTAATGTGTGCAACTATCAATTTGTTTTTCTTGAGATATGTTAAGGATATTTTATATTATTTAAGACCATATGGACGTTAATCTTGTCTATTTGTAGAAATATTTTGATATACTGAAAACAGCAATCTTGAAGAAAAGAGGAGATCTCATCTTAATTTTAAAATAGTAAATTATTTTTATGCGAAAAGATTGAATAGATTAACATGCATGAAAATCATTCACAGTGATCTTTGTATGAAAAAAGAAAATGCATCGCTAAATTAAGCACTTGTGACCACATCTTGCTGGTTAACAATGGGAGACATTTAAAAATACCTAGCGAAGAACATCTACGTTCAAAATCTAAAGAAATAGATGATGAAAACATATTTCATGATACATTGCAATAGTCACTCATACTTGAGAAACCCACTATCTCTGAATATGATTAATGAAACCCAGACTTTCATAATATTTTTGATAATGACAAAATTAATGTCTTGTTAACATCAACACCAAGACAATACAAACACAGTTTCCTCAATAAATCAGTCACTAGAAGAAGGGTTTAAAGATACCAAAGGGACAATCAGAATCCGTATATCGAAAGACAGACAACACAATGGCCAAAAGATACCAAAGGGACAATCAGAATCCGTATATCGAAGGACAGACAACACAATGGCCAAAAGATACCAAACGAACAATCAGAATCCGTATATCGAAGGACAGACAACACAATGACCAAAAGATACCAAAGGGACAATCAGAATCCGTATATCGAAGGACAGACAACACAATGGCCAAGAGAAACAGTACAAAAGGACAAACAACAATCTATAAAACATTATACATAAAACTAAAGATCGAGTAATACGAACCCCACTAAAAACCGGAAGTGAACTCGGGTGCTCCGGAAGGGTAGGCAGTTCCTGCTCAACTGGGAACTGAAGACATTGAACTATTGATTCATTTCAGACTTGTTGTACAAATATATTATGTAATATTTTATTTGTTCTATACATGACATATTTTTTTCGTTAGTTAGTCACAATTTTATATTAGTTTTTTTTTTGGCAATAAATATTGGAGCATTGAGTATTGTAAAATGTGAGTGTAGTCTATTTTGAGTTTAGCTAGTAATTAGTTACTGACCATATTTGGGTATATTGTAACGTGTGTTAGTAATACCGTAACAGTATCACTGCTGTCTGCAAATACTACATCATAATTTTGTGAAAAGGAAACGTCACTGCTTTGTTTTCATGAGCACAAGATTGTGGCATAACAGAAATTGTGAGTACTGTTTATGATTTCAAAACATGGGCCATCGTGACGTTATCATGGGACAATCACACTCAAATTGAGTTTATGAAACTGCTCCTTGATTATAACACCTTAGGACTACGTGATGTGCATTTCCAACACGTGTTCACTACAATATATATATGCAATATAATTCTTAATGTTCTTTCACCTTGTATTAGCAATGTTTTGCCAAAAAGTGGATTTTTAGAAACATGTCAGACTTATGCTACCAGAAGCCAGAAGGTCGTTGCCTTATTCAAATATTTTAATCTCACCTGGTCAAAGCGCATCTGAGTGAGTGAGTGATTGTTGTTTAACGCCAACTCAGCACTTGTTCACTTATAGCATGGCGAGAACAAGGTCATTTTCAATGTCAACGGGCATCTGAGATTTGGTAAAACTCTACTAGTCGTAGAAATAAAGTGTTCTGCTTTGACTACTATAAAATCATGGTCCTTTGTTATACCATAACATTCTTCACTAAAAATATCACTGCTGCATAAATGATAATAATCATCGTAACATAATTTTGTCAGAAAGGAAGATATTGCTCCTCTAATCATAAGATTGTGCAATATTATTTTAAAAATTGTGAGCGTTGTTTATGATTGTTAACATTAGGCCATCGTGACAGTATCGTCATACAACTAGACCATAATTGAGTTTATATGACATTCTTTCTACACTAAGGAAGTACTTTTGTATTCTATTGGACAAATTGGTGCTATTAGAAAAAAACACATTAGGAATACTGTTATGATTTTCCGATATCTTTTTTTCAATAGAATATAACAATATCATTCCTATTGTCCCTTCATTCCTATTGTCCTTTCATTCCTATTGTCCTTTCATTCCTATTGTCCTTTCACCTTGGGCCGTCGTGGTCGTAATCGTATGGTAGTTAGGTTTTCAACTACCTATGCAAGCTGTGTCTATCACCATTAAAGTTTTCAACTCGAACCCCGATACAACATTATGTGATACAGTTCGTCAGTGACTTGCGACAGGTAGGTGGTTTTTTCCGGGTACTCCGGTTTCCTCTACCAATAAAACTGACCTCCACGATATAACTGAAATATTGTTGAAAGTGACGTTAAACACCATAAAACCAAATCAAAGTCAAACCTCTCACTTGTATTTCCACTATCTTGCCAAAAAATTGATTTTTAGTAACACGAAAGAAGGTCGTTGTTTTATTCAAATATTTTAATCTCACCTGGCCAAAGGGTACGCCAGATTTTGTGGAACGCGACTAGTTGTAGGAAAGATGTGTGCTGGTTTGACTAGTTGTAGGAAAGATGTGTGCTGGTTTGACTACTATAAATTATAGTTCTTTCATATACTATAACAATCACCATTCAAAGTATCACTGTTGTATGCATATTGTCAAAAGGAGAAGCCAATGTTTTTTCCTTCCCTAAGCACAATGTTATGGCATTTTATTTCAATAGAAAGGTTGAGTGTTGTTTAGGATTGCAAATTTTAGGCAATCGTGACATCATCGTTGTCCAATCATGCCAAAATAGAGTTTATTATTCTGTTTCTACATAAGGGAATTAAATGTAAAACTAAATGTACCAATCAGTAGGAGCAGTCTCAAAATCTAATCAAAGGAAATCGTAGAATGATGCAAAATCGATACCACGAACACACATGTGTACATGACCACTCACTTTGCTGACTTGGTGCAGACACTTTTATAAAAAGTGGCGCCGGGGAAGTGATATGTTTTCCGTTTTGACATGCAAGTAATATTGAAGAAAGCATATTAGGATGATTATGTGATGTTCATTTCCAACATGTGTACAATATTGATCTTTCATCTTGAATTGGCAGTATTTTGCCACAAAAACTGGATTAGAAGAAACACGTAAGAATTATACTTCATGTACATTTACCGGAAGGTCGTTGTTTCATTCAAACAATTCAACCTCACCTGGCCAAAGTACATGTGAGATTTCGTCATAATTTGCATGCACCAATGATTCGCTAACAATTTTCATTTCAATTTTATCATCGATGACCACTTCCTTTTTTGGACACAACATTTGAAGTAATATTACTATGGTTGATCTTCAGAAATATTTCCCATTTTTGTTTTGAGCTCACAACAAATATGGCCACCACGGGATAAGATAGTTTCTAATTGATTTTCATACGAAACATATTTTGATCAGAAATTACTAGTAAATGATTTATCTATGACTATGGTTTACATTAGACAAATCTCATCTTCAGAAATCACTGGGTCATTAGAACTGTGACTTTCTTTCAGTGACCAGTTTATGGTCCTCTATAATACAAATTCTTAATGTCGTTCTGGGGCAAACTCCAATATGGCCATCACAGAGCGTAACTGTTGTTTCTTGGTAGATGAAAAATGAAACAAAAAAACATCTTCCATAGAACCACTTCCCGATTTGAACCGTTATTTTTTTTAATGCATTCCGCAAAAGCTTTCACAAATTTACTTCTCAATTACAGTAGAATAATACTATTAAAATTAAAGATACATGAATTTTATATCACCAGTGCTATGAGATCTGCTACAATCTTATTAATAAATAAATCATCACAGAAAATAATCTGTTGAATGGAATGTTTACAAGCTTCATTTCCGTTCCGATGCGAATTCCATTATGGCCAAATGGACTACTGAATGCATTTAATTTATGTATCACTACTACTTGATCTACTAACGTCCAGTTAATAATACATAGCAACTAATGCAAAGAATGAAAATTGTGATTTAAAAACTTAAAAACAAAATGCAAATACACAAATTTCAAATCTTCTTGTAAACTAAAAAAGGAAGAATCAACATACTGCCACACAAAGTCACAAAAGTCTGTGTAATTTCAAAAGCTTTATTAAAAATAATATGCTTGCACCACAAAACTGTACATATGTTTCCAAACTGTACATATGTTTAGGTATTGGACAGTTTCATATGCGTGTAGTAGTGTAAAATGTCCAGCAAAACGTTTACTGAATCAAGTTTGAATGTAACAAGGAAATGTTACAAAAGATATTAAAATCATTTCAAATGTTGCAATTCCATAATTGGTAGTATTTAATATTCCCACGAAAAAAGGTTGTCAGTGAAGAAGGAATGAACGAGTTTTAATATATGGAAACAGGTTTGTTTTCCCATTTTCCTTGAAAACCTGTATCCGGTTGAACAATAACATGGAGTTTCTGCTGTTCATATCCAAACCACTTTACATCCGAGCAAATATTTTCTCTAATTCAATACTTCAGGAAACATTTGGACATAAAGATTTCACTTAAATAATAATTCACAATATGTCCACTAAAGATTGATATTTTGCCCCATAATAATGTGAATTTTGTGAAGGAAATGCACAGGCTCTTCATTGGTTGAACCAAAGATCATACTTCCACATGGTTGGATTAGACGAAACTATATCGTTGGAAGAACTAGTTTATTTCTCGTATGTGATAATCATATGCATATATTTCTTTTCATATATCTTTAATTCTTTCAATTAAAGGATTCAGAAAATCTAGGATTTAATTGTTGTGGTTTTTAATTGTTTACCAGTAGGATTGTTATTAAATTGTTTATTTATCAGCGGTATCCTTTCACAATTCTATTTTGAACTTATAGCTGAATTCAACATAAGAAGGGGGATTATGGTGTTTAAAGCCACTACAACAATATTTTAGTTTGATCATGGTGGTGTAAAATAAGAAGGGAGTTTCCAGAAAACAATATAGATATGTATATATGCTCAGTCATATAGGTCACAACAAGAAAATCAATCAAAAAGATTCGGATTTCTGATAGATGACATACAATTACCAATTCCATTTAAACGTACATTAATACAATCGTATATTTAAATAGATAAAAGGTTGTATCAATATCGGCCCCGATAGCCTTTTGACACATTCCTGACTTCATAAGAAGATAGATATATATAGTAATTGCCCTGTAATACATCATACTTCTGTCAGATAAAATGAACAGTAGGGGGTGAAAATACCACGTTTTCACCAGGTATTGGCAATATTTTTTTTTACCTTTGTGACAATAATGTTTGAAATTTAAATAAATATATAGGTTTAAATTGTTAACAAGTTTGATCTACGTGATATTTAAACAATAAAATTCAAGCGAGTAGTATAGGAAGCTACCCAAATCAATTGTACACGTAACAAAATTTTAAAATGAGACAATGTTTGTGGTTGAAACAGTTGTTATACTCGTGACACAGGAAATAAAATACATACAAATTAAGTTAAGACAGGGTCCTTGTAAAAAAAAACGATATATCGGCTCTTGGCATAGTAAGGGTTAATATGATATTGATAGTCAACTAAAATACTTATATTTCATTCAGTGGAATTCTACACCCTCTCCATTTTTGAAAACAAAAGAAAACCAAGCAAAATCGTTTATTTCAACTCTTGAAGACACCAATGATATTTGATGTGTCCAGTCGACGTTATAAGTTATTTACATTCTTATCCGTAGAAAGGGAGATTTTAACACCCTGAAGTAGCCAAGTGCATCCTGAGGTGCAGCCGAAGGGTGTACAGGCTACTGAATGGTGTTAAACTCTCCATATCTACGGATAGGAACGTAAATAACTAATTTATCCCCGGTTATAGTAAAAAAAATAACACATTTTGGACCCCGGCGGGCCACGTAAAAGTGACGTTTTCTTTGTTTTTGGAAAGAATAAGTAAAAAATATGAAAGTTTCGAGTGTTTTTTTACCCGGTGTAGGGTACTACCTTTGGTAGAACTCGACAGTTGATCAAATTAACAGTTTTCTATTCAATATATAGTCAAAATTAACTAAATTCGATTTTGGAGCGTAACGTCGCGAGCGTATCCCCGTTTTGAAAATTATAGCAGCATTTGATAGGTTAAGTGGCTAGTTACACCCGGTAATATGACCTAGCAACAACCGGGAGTATGGGTTTTTTATGACCGGGGTTTCAATCAATCAAAAGTTGTTATCATTTTCAAGCCGAAGATAATACGTTATAGAACGTGAGCCTTTATCTACCTTAAATAATTCATCTACAAAACCCGCCTTAACAAATCGTTGTCTATTAAGAGCAGTCTCTGTTTTCTCCATTTGACGAATAGTCCATATAATTTGAGCCTGTATATAAAGGGCACATTTTCAGGTTCCCTTCAGTGTCCTTTATACACAGGTCTGGCTGTATCTGAAATATTGGACTATGGTTACATTCAAAATGTCTAAATCATAGAAACCCATCAACTTTAAAAGGAAACAAAGATATAAAATAATGTATAACAAACCTGTTTCATCTGAGAGATCTACGACAACGTTAGAATTACCATAGCCAGCACGTTTCTTTATACTACTCAATAAGTTTATAGTAGCACACATAGGGTTACACAATAAAGACTCATTCTGGCCATATTTGACTATAATAAACATCTCGGTGAATATTTTTCCTTTTAAAAACTATCAAATATTGTTGTATATTCCTCAAGTGATGAGTGGAAATATCATCGGTGAATAAACATTCAAACACACACTTTCTTGTTTTTGGTTATTAATTCCTAAGTCAAATAAGTATTGAATTTCAAAAACTTCTTATTTCAACACACTTTTATAGATAAAGTTGTTTCTATTGGACAAAAGATAATTCGCCTCTGTTTTTTAAACGAATTACATATTATATATATCTAACTGTGACACGATACCATTCGTGTAATGAGTTTGGCCTCCCACTCCTGGTATAGATCTATCCTTATTAAAAGTTTCAATGAACATTTAAATCAGGTGGTTTTGTATATAGTTGTGTTTACATGTATTCCAATCGAACGTCGCCCAGAGACATTAAATACGCAAGTCGAAATTATCCTTCCGAATATTTATTTCCACAATGCGGATTGGATCGAATGAAATGTAAATGTATGCCAATGGTTAAAGTTTATTTGTTCTGCAATTCTAGTATCTTTTCTACCCTTTTATAAAACCCCGATAAATATTATTAATTCGACAGATAAAGAATTCGATTAGATTTTATTTGGTAATGTGCGTCAATATATATGACAAGGTAAAATCAATTTAAAGAATTAGCTGGAATTTAAATAAAGTTCAATAATGATTGTTGATGGCATTTTATTACAAATGTTAGTTTTGTCATTTATTTAAAAAAACAAATTAAAGTCATTTTAAATGTTAACTAGATAGTGGTGGTTTGTTTAAATTGAAGTTTTTCTTAGCAATTACAAAGTCATCAAGTGTACTTCAATTGACGTTTTTCGTTTTAGAAATCTCCAACAAAATCGTTTTACGCCATTCATTTTGTTTCCCGTTCAGTAACTTTGGTTATGTTCCAACTTAATCTTGTTTCGAATGAAAATAAAAATCAATAAAAATCCGGCGATTGATCAAGACTGTGATGTAATGTAAATAAAATAAAGTCTGTATTGAAAGGAATCGCTGGGTAATGTTAGACATCAGTTAGAAGCGCCTTTACAACTAATATGAATAAGCAACAATGGCAATTAGTTAGTCTGGTTTGCTTTTATGCAAACATCGAACACATATTAAGCATAATTTGAAAGTGTCTGAGTATAGTCATGTTCAAGTTCAAAGCTTTATTTATAGTCGGTACATGAATAAATATTACATAATAACACGAGGTCTTGTGAGCTTTTAAACCCGACAGTCACGTATGCAAAACATGCGTAAACATGATCAATAGAGAAAGCAGAAAACACTGTGAAATTTAAGGAATATTCATTGGGGTGTTTAGGGAATCAGGGTTATGATGTTAACACTACTTTCAATAATATGTCAGCTATATCATGGCGGTCAGATTTATTGGTGGAGGAAACAGGAGTACCCAGACAAAGAAAACCACCGACCTGCCGTAAGTCACTGACAAACTTTATCACATAATGTTATATCGAGTACACCTCGCCATTAACGGGATTCGAGCTCACAACTTGAGTGGTAATAGCCACTGATTGCACAGGTAGTTGGATCATATGGTAATCGATGGAACGATAAGGACAGAACATATATCCATTGGAATTATTGATAGAAACTGTTTCGAAAACTGTGAATCTGGGTATCCACTTGTTGATATACTATACCGTGTGTAAAGAAGGCGGATGGATTTAGAGTACGATGTATCTACTAAAGGGTGAATGATTATAATCTCCGTTTGCCCTGAGGAACATAAGATCATAATCATCTTTCCAATTGGGATAAAGATAAAGAAAATGGCAATAAAGCGTCGAACCATACAATCACAAAGGAATAATTTATATACATACCAAAAACATAGAATCGGAATTGCATGGTCATCAAAGTCAATGTTATAACTGGTTTATATAAATACTGTTGTCAGCATCTTATGTTCTATATACCACCTATCACCACTAAAGTTGTGAGTTCGAACTGCGTTCATGGAGAGGTGTACTCGATGCAAAATCGTGCGATAAAGTTTGTCAGTGACTTATGACAGATCGGTGGTTTTCTCCGGGCACTCCGGTTTCCTCCACCAATTAAACTGACTACCACGATATATCTGAAATATTATTGAAAGTGACGTTAAGCACCATAAACCAAACCATTCTGTAATTGACTTCAATCATCGTATGTTACAAAAGTCTTCAAAAAGGGAATGTCTAGGACTGGCGTATGTCAAAAACGTTTTCACATAAACTTCATCT
This sequence comes from Gigantidas platifrons, assembly GCA_002080005.1. Lineage (NCBI taxonomy): Eukaryota > Metazoa > Mollusca > Bivalvia > Mytilida > Modiolidae > Gigantidas > Gigantidas platifrons. The sequence goes on from MJUT01047426.1 coordinate 182,052, forward strand.
GGTGAGTAACTGGTGACAGAATTACAATTGCAAGCATCTTATGCTTTGCGTGATTCCAAAGTTGAAGGAGGCAATCTCGTTCTGTGATTGAATTCTATCAGCGTATGCTACAAGAAGAGATTAAAGATACCAAAGGGGTAATCAAGATCTGTAAATCGAAAGAGACAGACAACACAATGGTCAAAAGATACCAAAGGGGTAATCAAGATCTGTAAATCGAACGAGACAGACAACACAATGGTCAAAAGATACCAAAGGGGTAATCAAGATCTGTAAATCGAACGAGACAGACAACACAATGGTCAAAAGAAAACGGGGACAAAAGGATAAACAACTATCTACAAACGTCTTAAAAAAAGGCGAATGCTTACAATTGTCATAGATCACACATAATCTTCACTGAAGGATGCCTTCAAATGATGTCATAAGAGGAAACCAAGATACTGAAAATAAATGATATTTGTCATTAGAGGTAACAGATACTACAACGTACTATTTACATTAGTCAATGAAGCCCTAGAAGATGTACCATAAATTAGACATATGACATTCACTACCAAAATAAGCAGAACCAATACAATAATCAAATTGATAAAAGGACAATTGGCTTGGTAAATAAATATAAGTTTTATATTTCACCAAAAGCCTTGACAGAAATCCTCGCCCAATTATTGAATATGACTTCTGTATACATGTACATATATCTAAAAAAAAGTTCCGTGTTGTGATACATCCGTTACGATTTCCGCATAAAAACGATGTTTTGTTCGTCTTTACCTCCAGTTGTTTGTAGGAGGGCTCATGACTTATTTAGGTTAATTGTGCTTGTTTGTGTATAGTGGTGTCCAACACATATTGCGTTTTTTGTTTTCTTTGTCTTCGTCCTGTGTTTTGTGTACCCTATGTTGCCAGTTTCTCTGGATTGTCCATTTTTTATTGACACTTCGGTATTCTCAAACGTTTATCAACAGTAGAAATTGTATCTAATCTTCTGTATCACAAAACCACATGTCTTAATCCAATTCCGTCACTAAATACAAGGATGTGGACTTCACTAATTCTCAACCTTAGAAGGTAGATAATGTACTGATGTCCATCTCCTTATAAGGTCGTACCAAAGTTATCTAAGGTTACATCATCAATTTTTAATATGTGTCATGAAAATTATCTGAAATAAAGCCATCCACATTTAATATATGTGACCTAAGTTATCTGGCAATGCCATCCCTTCAACATTTTAAATATATTTCATCAAAGTCATATAAAGATAAACAATGAAACTATTGGTACATGATGCCATAGTCCTCCAACACAACCATACATGAGCTACTACAAATTAAATGAATCAAGTCAGGAATGTTCTAGGAATAGATACCATATATAAATAAAATAACTTGATTGGAAGCAAAGCATATTTATCTTTTGTGTTCATAACTCATGGGTTAGCTAGAGGTACCCATTGTTTTGTGTTCATAACTCATGGGTTAGCTAGAGGTACCCATTGTTTTAGTTAACTATAACATCGATAATTATGTCTCCACGTCATTTAGCCTCAGAAACAACATCAATTAGTATAAAGGAATTGCACAGCACATGACAGCAACAAATCCCGTTGTTGTCTGCAGAATATCTGTGTGAGGGATAACCCATATGGACTATCTATGACACAGATTACCACATATATGTTCCAGTTGCCATGGTCACAATTCCGTCCTTCTTTCTTTTTATGATTTATCACCGGATTATTACCAAGAGTAGCACAACGGGTGCCCCACTTTGACCAGGAACTGTCTACCCTTACAGAGAGGGGAGGTTTAACACTGCCACACATTTTAGTCTGTCCCAAGCCATTTCCTACATCATATGTTTTGTTAATTTTTGTGTTCAATAGTTTGAAGTGAGAAGTCATATAATGTTTATGTTGTTGATATTGGTGGAATTGTTCACCATCACTTCTTAAACTTTCTTTTCATAATGACCAAGTGATCACAAATTTCTAAATGTTGATCGTGATCACAAATGCCAAGTTATCACAAATTTCTAAATGTTGACCAAGTGATCACAAATGCCAAGTTATCGCAAATTTCTAAATGTTGACCAAGTTATCACAAATGCCAAGTTATCGCAAATTTCTAAATGTTGACCAAGTGATTACAAATGCCAAGTTATCGCAAATTTCTAAATGTTGACCAAGTGATCACAAATGCCAAGTTATCGCAAATTTCTAAATGTTGACCAAGTTATCACAAATGCTAAGTGATCACAAATGCCAAGTGATCACAAATTTCTAAATGTTCCTCACTGTCAACTGAACTAAAAATAGAATACAACCTACAAGACTGGCAACACCTATTCTCATTAAAAACAACTTCTTATTAAGTGGTTCAAGGGCAATAGCATTAACATGAAAGTTTTGCTGCTGAAAATTTGAGTTCATAAATATGTGTACCTACATTATGTGCTAAAGTTCGTCAGTGATCTGTGGCAGGTAGGTGGTTTTCTCAGGGTACACCAGTTTTCTTCACCAATAAAACTGACCGCCACGATATAACTGACATATTGTTGAATGTGGCATTAAACACCATAAGCCTAACCCCCCTACATTTTCTTCAAAGCTTTTCAGGACTGTTCTCACAAATATATAATTTTAACTGTAATAACACCTGTAATGTCTTGAAATAAAAGAAACAACTAATTCATTGCTTGATTATTAAAGAGTTTAATCACATTTTACTGAATTAAATATTATTCAATGAATGATTCTTTGATGCATACATTGTAACATTTCATTACATTTTAAAAATTATCTTTTTACACAATTTATTATTGCTCAAATATAAAGTATTGTGAGCAAAAAAATAATATTAACAGAATATTTCTTGCTCAGACTCTACAGAATGTAAAATCTATGGGTTGGCAGATTTTGGAGCTCGAGGGTACTGACATATAATAACACTTCTATCAACTATACTGACATCGTTCTTTTTTATATTAACTAAAGCTTATTTAAATGTCAGGCAACACCGAGTTGATATCTTTTAATTATCTTAAATCAATTTAGATGAGAAATTTTCAAGATGAAGATAACAATCATTGTATTTTTTTTTAAATTACTCAATTCCAGCCAATTTTAATGACTTGAATAAAAATGTTGTCTGCTCTCAAACTGAACTGATACAAGTATCTTTAATATGAAAGAGAAAATTAAATAATACATCCCATCTTATTTTTACACCTTCAAATTCATAAAAAAAATATATGAAATAACCTAAGACCCATCAGAGCTTTTAATATCAACTCACCTGGTTCAGGTAAGACTTCTAATTGGATCATGATTTTCATAAATGTTCAATTTTCAAATTCCTTAGTAAATATGTCAAGTTTTAGCAATAAAAAAAACCTTTTAATTTCAACAACTAGACATATTGATAAGTTGGACCTGGTCACCTCCCATCCCACCCCTGGACTAACTCCAGGCCATAAGTTTTAGAAATTGAGTCTTGCGTTCAATAATACAAGTTGAATGTCTAACAGCAGCAAATATACATGATATACATTTAGAGTTATTCCCCTTTTTCTTTAAAAGAAAATAGTTTAACAAATAAAATAGAGTTGCTCCCCTTTTTAATTCTAAAATTTTGCAATCATGGTGTTTTGGACACAAATGAAGGACATCGTTGTACCAAGGTTTCTAGAAAACTTGAACATGTAAAATACAAATGGGTGATGATATGGCAGCTAAAGAGTTGTTATTGTATTCTGCAAACCCAAAGATAATGTACAAATTTATTGTGGCCTAGTTACATATGATATGCTGGTCATAACTATGATATAATGTTTAGTCTTAGGTAAAAAGAAGTGGGGGGAAATACAAATCAAACACACCTGTGAAAGACTTGAAACTATGGCAACAAACTTGCAATATTTATATATTTACAAAACTTATCTGGAATATATATGGTCTTCATAAAAAATGATTTCTAACTTTGAATGCAGTATGATAATAACCATTCTCCATGATCAGTGTTGACATATCCACTATCGTCCATTAACCCCAACAAATGTACTGGTCATTCTGTTTTCCTAGGCCAGTATGTAATGTATCTGATTGGATGATTTTACATGAAAAGGGCCAATCAAAAAAGCAGATTGGCATCTAGTACATAAAAAGATATTAGAGTGTACAAATGCAGAAAGAAAATCAAATTTAATCCTATCTTATACATTTTTAACAATGTTTGAATGGTTTTCAATTCTTTTGATATATCTGCAAATCTCTTATTTCTCATTGGTCAATATATTTGTCACATGACCTTTGTAATATAGCTATTATTCCAATGTCCCCAAGTATTTCATGTCAGGAGTTTTTGGTCATGAGATAGTAGTATCACTGACAAGTGCTGATGAATGATAATAAAATAATAATTACAAAAACAAAAGTGACTATTGAATGAAGTATCCTGTAGATTAACTAGGACTGATACAAGAGCCAAACTGTCAATAAAAGTGCAAAAATAAGACTTTTCAAAAGAAACTCGTACAAATGTGAAATATGCAAACATGAGCAACTTTTAATACACAGAACATTCAAGTCATGAGAAATGAATTACTTTACAATTATCACAAAGGCTTACACTATGTACATATGCATTTTGCAGCTGACTGAGTCTTTTTTTTTAACAATAAGAGGAAATGCTGTTTTTATTTTATTTTCTGCATTATAAATGTCTTTGTTTTTACAATAAGCGAAAATGCTGTTTTAATTTATTTTTTTGTGTGTATTATAAGTAAATATAAATAGCAGATTTAAATGACAAAGTCCTTAATTTTCCAAAATGCTCCAACTGAAAATATCCCAAAATGTATATTATTTTCGTGAAAATACATGAAATCTGGCAACTGTCATTTCTGTATGTATTTAACAGTTTTCCTTAATAAAAATAATGTCTATTCGGTACAGCTATCAGACATTATCACATAGATACTTGAAAAAAGTTCACAAGATGCAGTTGTTTCAGCTTTCCAAAAATATATCAATGCCTTTTAAAACTCTTAAAAATGAATTTGCTAAAATCATCTGACAGAACATTATTTAAACTAGTGTATAAAAACAAATGCCTGCATAATTAATGACAGGTTATTGATTATTGGTTAATTATCAGCACAAATATATATAGAATAACAGCAGTTTGGAAGGCCGAGACAGACATTATCACTAGTATTACAGCAAGTTATATAGGATGAGATGTGATACTAGTGACAATGTATGTTGAGACCTTCAAAGTGGATGTTACTGTTTTTATCAGTATTAAATATCATAATGTGGCATCATACTCCAGCATCAGAGTCACAGAGTTGATACTGACAATATCATTCTGTGAGATCAAAGGAAAAATATTCACCAATAAATTACAAATAACAGTAATTACTCATTTAACTATCTTATTTCATCAGACAGTGTGAGCTAGCTGATGAAGTAAAATCATGTGATCTTGATTCCTGTCTTTCTATGGTGTTAACAGAAAATATAAACTAACTATACCATTATACCTTTTCAGTAAGATTTTTTTGTTTGTATTTTAAAGGTTATATATATTTTTCAGCAAATCATGGCATGAATTGATATTGTAAATTAAAAATATAATGTTAATTTTGTTTCTGTTTCTTTTAATCATCATTCAGAACTAAACAGAGTATTACTCTTTGAAACACAAATGCCCATTTTCAATTATTTCAAATACAAAGAGATGAATATGATGTTTTTTTGCTTTGAATGACAAGAAACATAAGATACACAAAAATAGTACATACAACTGTATATTTTGTGTGTTATAAAACACAAAAAAACAAGGCATTAAAATGTTGTTTTTTACAAATGTACAATTTACATAATAGTATGTACATATTCCCATTAGGAGACAAATTTGACAAAACAAACAACCAAAACATGATAGCAAATAAATATGGCAACAAACAAAGACACACTTATATACCTACCTGTGTGTCACAAGTAATGTATAAACACTAAGATGTTTTAGTCATTGCACGTCTTAAAAGCAACTTAGGGAGTAAAATAGGTTAAAATCATGCACCCAAGGAAACAAGAAATTTACTTAAAATAGTCTACAAATCATAATTGTACAAACAGTTTGGAGTTTTGCAATAAAAAGGTAGATACATGTATCTAATTTAGTGCACACAGCAAGTTTCTGAAATAATCTTAAACAGGTATGCAATATTTTTGTTTACATCCAACAAAACATTTTTTGTGTTGTTAAACTTTTTGTTTTCAAACTGAACTATAGACTTGCAGCATCCTTGTGAATGATGTAGTTTGTTGACTGTTTCCTGGTCCTTCAATGTTTAAAATAAGGTTAAAATAACACCATGGTGAAGTCTAATGAAATTAAAATGCTAAAGCTTACAGATAATTATAAAAAAAAACATCTGTAAATGCCCATTAATTTTTGTGTGCTTAAACCTAGCTTTATCTGATCAGTCTGATTGAGATCCATGTCCAATAAAGATTTGAAAAAAAAAAGTATTAAGATAATTACAAAATGGTAATATTAAATTCTATGAGACTATAGCATAGAACCTACGAGGGTGTTTAATTTTACTTATCACAATGATGCTTAATACAAGCTATATACAGTATTTCAATTCATCTTTCTGGAGATTGGGATAAATCTTGCTGTACAGGTTTATGTATATTTAGTAAGGATCATCCCAGTTTAGTTTTATTCCATTTCTTGAAAAATTCCCCAGAAGATTAAAATATTTAAATTAAATACTGACCGACGGATGACAAGTAATTAAAAATTACATCTGATGGAATAATAATTTTGAATTTGAACATCTGCTATTGAAAACAACAAGATAAAAATTTAAACAGAAAAAATGAAAGCACCAAAGGTGATGTTAAACGATCGAATGTATGTAGATTTGTAGTTGCATGTAGATTTTTTGCATGCTATGTACAATCACAAAATATCAGTATACTTCTAGAAAAAGATGTCAAACTTTGAAATAGTAAATTGAGAGCAAACTCCAGAGACATCAATATGTTATTCACATAAAACAGCTTTTTATCCAATGTTCCAGAATATGTTACATTTTCTCATATATACATTTGTATATATATAATAGTGAAAATTTTGTCAGCATGGCCAAGAGTGAAAGACCTTGGGAAGTCTGCTATTAACAGGAAACCTACATTTGTACCTCGTCTGAATTATCGCTTACAACTCCTTTACAAAACTCATTCCCACAAAATAAAACATAATGTAGATGTTCCTTTACCAAAGAACCTAATGGGATTAACTTCTTTAACCACAAGCAAACCATTGCTTGTAGTTTTAAAAGTTACAAGCATAATTCAGTGTTATCTGATATTTAAGAAGCATTGGGCGGGGAGATAACTACTAATATAATTATTGAATAGTGCCAAAAATGGAAAGAACAGTTGGTGTAGGAGCTACTACTATAACATGCAACAACCCAGTTTTACATTCTATTACATTATTATTTTATTTCCCATCAACTGTTTACCAGACACTACATCTGTTTTGAAGGGGCAAGCAAATCAATGTGACAGTCAAAGTGAAATATAGTGCATTTGTGGGTTTAATTTTATACCTTGGAAAAGGGAAATATTTTTCTATATGGGGTCTTTTTCGCGAAAGGGGAATGTGACTCTTGAAAAAATTTACAACACTTATTAATAGATTTGACGNAAGACAACATCCGTGTCCTTTCCATTTTCATCTTTTTTGTTTCGAAACCAACATCAACATTCAATTCCCGGAATTCCCTCATCCATTTACGGACACCTACTGGAGTATTATACAGGTTTTTTTTCATTATTTGTGTCCAAGTTTGTTTGCCGGTTGCTACTTTCATTTCATGTTTATTTTTAGGTGGAACATACTATAAAAGCATGTATTGTTGACATAAATACGTCAGCAGAGAGTCAAGGTTAACAGGTCAAAACCTCTTCAGGATTTTCTAGACTTTTCATTAGATAGTACGTCAAACATTAGAACACGTGTTGTCTAAAGAACTGGTTCCCAGTCCTGAACAAAACTACGATGGTCGAGAACTAACGACACTGACAAACCAGTTGAATTGTAACCCCCAGCAAGTGTAGGATATAAATAGACAATGTTTTAAAATTTATTCTAAAATTAAAAACAGAAAACACACATTTCGGAACAGGACAAAAGTAGAAAGGTATAATTTTTGTACACTTGCTGAAATATCCACACGCATTTTTTGTTGTTCGAATGTCAATTTTCAGACGCAATACGAAAATCAAAGTCTCTTACATAGTAAAAATATCAATTCCTAGATATTGAAATATCCATCCACAAAATCCGCGTTGCAACAAAGAAATACTGATAGATGAGCAAACGTACATATAAGTACCCGATTTTAAGGGGGATTTATAATATATGAATGTTGCATGCATGCACTTTCTGATATTTAAGTTACTCGTCCTCTTACAATTGACTGTATATATGGACTATATTTTTGTCCGGGCGGAAGGTTGCGACACATGTTGTGTAAAGCAGTGTCTTCCGGTTTGTATTTCTCATGCATGAGCGCTAGCATTAAACGATATCTCACTCCGTTCGATCATTTAAAAATGTGTTCTCAAAACATAAATGTGTCTGCTCAATAAAAGTTTCATCCACGACCATAAATTTATAAGAATTCAATCAAGTACATTTTTCATAGTGAAATTATTAATTACATGAAACAGAATGTAATGGAAGTGAAAGCAGTCAAAAACTGTATTGACTAATTTATGTAAAATACATGAAAGCATCATTTACCGGTAACGAAAAACTTGTCTATTAAGAAAGACCCTCCCATTGCTTATAACACTCATATTTTTTTTTATGATTACGGTAATAGGAAGGGTTTTAGTGCTACAATACTTTTAGACAAAAATATTTATATCATAAAGAGTTGCATCTTTCTTTCCACAAAATTATTTGTTAGAAACAAAACAAAAATACAGACTACATCATATTAGAAAATCACAGCTGTTTTTAACTTGACTATACAAAGTACCCCTTTTCACATTCAAAAACAATATAAACTAAAAGTGAAAAAAATAATCAATCTCTGCAACAATGAACATCAATACAATATGTTCTGCCAAAACAACTCTAAATAAATGTACATCAAATACTGTATTTCATTCAAAATATATTTTGTACTGCCCTCACATCAGTCTTAATTATGTTGATTTAAGTCTATTTCAATATCTTTTAAAGATTCAGGTCATGGTGTTTAACGCCACTTTCAACAACATTTCAGTTTTATCGTGGTGGTCAGTTTTATTGGTGGAGGAAACCGGAGTACCTGGAAAAAACCACAGACCTGTCACAAGTCAGTGACAAACTTTATCACATAATGTTGTGTCGAGTACACCTCGAAATCAACAGGGTTTGAACTCACAACTTAAGTGGTGATAGGCACTGATTGCGCAGGTAGTTTAGTTGTAAACCCAATGATCACGACCGTGACAGCCCCATTTTTGAAAGGAAGCATATTTTATTTTTAATACTACCAGAACATACTTTTTAGAATAACAACTTCTTTTTGACAAAGCACCAAAATGAGTGTGTTATGAATAAGAAGAGAATGGACTAGATTCTTGCAAGCTACACAAAGTAAACAGTTCTAATACCCCATTACTTGTATAACATAACAACCTATAAATAGATTTCCTAGTACTTTCTTATCCTATAGTCATAATAGAAAATTGCATTTTATTTGCTTTGATTCTTATTTATTTATTTAAAAGAAATATATCATATAAACAAGTCTAACAGAAGAACATATCACACAAATAATTTGAAATTGGGTTTTTTGTCTACAGTGTTAAAAATTAACGAAATTAAAATATTTATTGTCGGCTACAAAACATTGGAATGTCTAGTACTGAATACACATGTATATGATGATATCTGATTATGCAAATATCTATAACGCTAAATATACCAAATAACTATGTTTTGCTGGCCTCGTTTTATACAATGTACAACAGCGATTATAAACCTTAACGGCTGAATGTTGCACTTGGTCAATTGTCATTTGTTTTGTGGTCGACTATAGATAGAAGACATTTTCATCAAAATTGTGTTGAAAGAAAAAAAAATTACAGTTGTCAACTTTTGAAGAGCAAAGATACCTTTTCTGAAAAGGATAAAAAAAAAATTTTAAATTTCATTCCTTGATTATCTAATTGTAAACAAGCATCTTCCAAAATTTTAACATTTAAAAAAAAATCCTACTAAAAAATATTGAAATGAAATAATCTTTAATTTTGATTTTGATTTTTTTTCCTGATAATATATGATTAAAATATGGTTTTATTAATGACAAGTGCTAAATAAATTAATTCTAATCCTTGAACTAATAACCAATTATAACATCGTCACAAGTTAAAATAGCTAAGTTTGAAAGGGTTCATCCAGAAACCATACACATATATATATATATACATGTAATTATGAAAGACATATAAAATAAAATCTACATGCATAATATAATTGTTAATTGTCAAATTTATCAATGAGACAAAAATCATTTTTTATTTTAAATATATAATTGGCATTTTTTTTACATTTTTTTTACCTAGAGATCTTGTTTATTAAATAATAATCTTTTGAGAGTTACAAAACAAAGATTATCCACATCCATCAACAAAACGTTTATCTTTTCACCACAATTCCTCACACATATAAATCATTCAATATTGCAAACACTCTACTCTCGCATCAATTTACAGAATTAGTTAAATATGTACACCTAAATTGGTTTATATAGTAATGTGGTCACATATTTTTTCCTGAAACGATGTGTAGCACTCAATACCATTACTCCATCCTGAAAAATACAATTAAAAGAAATGATTTCAACTTTTACATTGATAGAGGGTTGTTGCTAACAAGGAAGCTACTGAATCAAGGGTTCCTAGTGGTTAAGTTGAAGTCATCACTTCGAAAATATTTACAGTCGCCGCCATGACTTGCCTAACTATTACGGAATATCTGTGTCACAAAAGATCACGAAAATGTTCCGCTTGTTGTAATCATCATCCTTCCCTTTCCTCATTCATGAATTATCACCGGGTTTGTAACAAGAGTTACACGACAGGCATCACTGGTGGAGCAGGAATTGCCTACCCTTCCAGATCACCGGAGTTCATCCGTAGTTTTTTGTGGGGTTCGAGATGTTAAATCTTTAGTTTTCTGTATAGCATTTTATAGATCATTATTTGTCCTATTTCTTTTGCCCATTGTATTGTATTTGATTTCTGGCATCTGATAACCCCTTTGGCATTGTTTGTCCTATTTCTTTTGCCCATTGTATTGTATTTGATTTATGGCATCTGATAACCCCTTTGGCA
>MJUT01047426.1:193647-209820 GCA_002080005.1 Gigantidas platifrons
CCATTGTATTGTATTTGATTTATGGCATCTGATAACCCCTTTGGCATTGTTTGTCCTATTTCTTTTGCCCATTGTATTGTATTTGATTTATGGCATCTGATAACCCCTTTGGCAATGTTTGTCCTATTTCTTTTGCCCATTGTATTGTATTTGATTTACAGCAATTACCCCTTTGGCATCTTCAAACTTTTCTTAATATATTGAAATTAAAATATTGCAAAGATAATTATATATTTAATAACACAATGCAATATCAAACAATGCAAGTAGTTCACTAGATCCTGTGTTCTGGATTTACATAACCATTAATTGAAAATTTGCATATAACTTTTTGGGTCAAAATATGCCTAATTTGCATATGCAGAAAAATAAAATCCAGAATATATTGAAATATAACATTTCTTTGACAAAGAGTCAGTTTAACCTTCAGTTTATTTTGAATTAATTTGTAAAATGTTTGATCATTTGAAAAAAATAATTCTCTTTTCAGTAGTGACAGCCACAGGGAATGGCCCTAATTAGTTTGAATTAATCATCACACAAGTTTCAGACAAGAAAATTTTGTATTAATTTTTTGCCAAAACAAACCAGTCAGCAAAATGAAATACATTGCAGAAAACCCCATAATACCTCTCTATGTTATGTAACTCGTAATTTCTATACCGGTATGTTACTGCAATAAAAATTTCACCTTGAATGTAAAACAACTGTCAACATTATACAATGATTGATACCATATATCTGGAAAACATCACTTGGCATTCATCCAGCTGAACAAAATACATGTATATCAACCTAGCTGTTTCTTTTTTCATCTTAAGTAATCACGATTATTTGCTAAAAACATGTTTATCTTTATTTATTTTTCTACTAATAAAATGTCAATCAAAGCTCAAATATTCAATTTCTGCACACAAAAAATCAGAATCAGATTGTTGACATTTTTCAATACTTAAATTTGTACTCTTACATACTTTGTTGATTTTTTTAAACAATTTACTCTGTAACTCTGACAAAAATGTTATGTCAACATGTCAAATAGGTGTACTGGTAATAAAACAAAGTATATCAACGTAGAAAGACAGAGTTCAATTTGTCCATGTAATTTCTACTGAAGAATTTGATATTTAAACGTCTTGTAATCAATTATTTTGATTTTGAAATCAATGCATTAATTATTTCACTCTTAAAATGAAATACATGTTTCGGCAAAAAAATATGTAGCATTTGTTTCAAATAACGATACATGTCAAATGACAGTCAAAATAAATTTACATCACGAAAAAAAATACATATTACATGAAAAAACAACATATTACATGTAACAATTAGCTACTGGGCATGAGTTGTTTGAATATTTTTCTGATCAAACAAGTAAAATTAAATGTAATATTTAAAAGTTAAAAATCCAGTCATCCATATTTATGTTTTTATTTTCCACAATATGGCATATTTTTTTCTTTTAGAAGAAATGACTATCTACAGTTTAGCACAGACAGTTATAAGAAACTTGACCTGTAAAACACCTGGCCATAGTAAGTGTCTGCAAAACCTTAGCATTTGAGGTGGGTTTCCGACTCAAATCAATGTCGGTAGTGTCAGACTTGTGATCAGAAGTCAATGACCTTAAACCACTAAGAGGTCCAAAGTTCTTCATTGATATGGTATATAATTTTAATTTTTCATGTTTACAACTTTAATTGGTAAGACATACAGGTGATTTAACATTCTTACCTTTATTGATAAGACATACAGGTGATTTAACATTCTTACCTTTATTGATAAGGCATAAAGATGATTTAACATTCTTACTCTTATTGATAAGACATACAGGTGATTTAACATTCTTACCCTTATTGATAAGACATACAGGTGATTTAACATTCTGACCTTTATTGATAAGGCATACAGGTGATTTTACATTTTTACCTTTGATAAGACATGCAGGTGATTTAACATGCTGACCTTCATTGATAAGGCATACAGGTGATTTAACATTCTTACCTTTATTGATAAGACATACAGGTGATTTAACATTCTTACCTTTATTGATAAGACATACAGGTGATTTAACATTCTTACCCTTATTGATAAGACATACAGGTGATTTAACATTCTTACCTTTATTGACAAGGCATACAGGTGATTTAACATTCTTACCTTTATTGATAAGGCATACAGGTGATTTAACATTCTTACCTTTATTGATAAGGCATACAGGTGATTTAACATTCTTACCTTTATTGACAAGGCATACAGGTGATTTAACATTCTTACCTTTATTGATAAGGCATACAGGTGATTTAACATAACATGGTTAGGTTCTGGTAATAAAGTAGGTTCACACTGAAAAATATAAAATAAAACCAACAGTGAGTAACATTATAGATTATGTACAGACAAATAATTAGATTTACCTTTACACATAATATATTGAAGAGATTTACGAATATATTAACCAAGATGAATGGCAAATATTTAAATAAAAAAGCAACATTAACAACCAAATTTAACAATTCCAGAAAAAAAACAAGTAGCTAGCTTTTTGTCGAAATTGAGAGCAAAGAAGGTAGAAAAACTGGGTAACTCGTCATAAACAGCTTCTGACAAATGGCGGTTTACCGGAAATTTCGAAAATGAAATATCGGAACCAGGAACGACTATTTCCGGTTTTGCAATAGTTAAAGAAAAAAATTAATGCCGACCGACCGACCGACCCTAGATTTTTTTGACATGTGACAGTAAACTCACATATTTTTTTTTTGGCCCTATCTAAAAACATTTAATCTTTTTTTATTCAAATGAAAATAAAGAACTCAAGATAATGCTTCCAAACCATTAAAAACAATAACATTTTTTTCACACAATCAAGGGGAATAACTCGAAAAATGTAAAACTCTCCAAACATGATCTTGACCTATAGTTATTCTCCTAAAGCTTATTTTAAAATTTCAGGTCAACTGTATATTATAGAAATAAAAAATACCCAGAAACCAATTAAAATAAAATTTTTAGAACAATCATGGCACGACGAAGTCATGTAAAAGAACACAAAATTAAACGTAAAACACTATTTTCAGATCAAAGGCTAGTTTTATGATTTCAAGTTAATCAGATAAATTATTGCAAGAAATTATTTTTTTATGCCCATCTGTTCATATACCCACCCTTGAACAAGCTTACTGACAATTTTGTCACAACTAAGTTAAGTTAAAAAGTGTAATAAATGCAGAGGGCAAACAAAGAATAAAGAAAGACCAGTCTGTTGGTCTTTTGTGGTACATGTATTACTGCTGAATGTATGACATAAAAAATAATAATAGTATATATTAGCTGTGAATTAATCAGTAAAACTCTTGCATATTTTGTTACACATGGTGCATCGAACACAAAATATTGAAGTTAACTTGGGGTTTTTAATATATTCTTAATTTATGATCGCTGGAAACAAATTAGAATGAGTACAACCCGTGATGACAGTGATATGTCTACAATCGTGGTCTGGAACATGTAGATATCAATCAATATATAATTATGTAGCCATATATAACAGAACATTTATTAACAAAAGAAGCCAACAGAAACAACAGTGACATCCCTCCCCTTTGATTGTGGCTCTAGGTCTTGCATCATACTAAAGCACCTTATATACTGATATTTCTGTAGCATTAAACATACATGTATTTTTGGCAACAAGTTTAAACTTACAAAAAAAGTAGAAATACATTTTTTATGGTTGGATTTCAATCCTTACTCAAAAAGAGTAAGACTTCTGCCTATTTTAATACTACTGTAAATAAAGCATGTATGTGTACAAAAAATGTATACATGTATATAAATTTGAATAAATGTCCATTTATAGTTTTTACTGAATATATGTCCTTAAAAATACAGAGTAACATCCATTGTAGAGATAAATAGTAGTCCATTGTACATGTATAATTCTCCTTGTTCTCAAATTCAGGTCATAACCTACACTCTATATTCTACTTAACTTTTTATCAGTATAATCACAATACAATGTATATCCTGTGTGTGAAATTTTGTTGACATGACATACTTAGGGATGATTCTAGGTAGTAAATACAATAACTGATTATTATTTTTCATTGTAATTAGATTTCATTGATTGGAGGAATTTGTGACATGTGATCAAATATATAAACACGTTTAGCATGCTACAATAAAATTGTAAACCTCATGTTTCCTAAAATAGATTTGCATTCAAATATCCCTGCCAACATGCGTGCTATACACGATTTATCAATGTATTTTCCAAAATTTCAACAAATTTCTAAAATTTAATAAAATTCAACAAATAATAAAATTAATTTTTTTTTTAATTTCAAAACTTTCAAAAATTTGATAAGATTTCAAAATTTTCAAAAAAATTTCAAAATGATAAAACAATTATAGCCTACCATTTCGGTCAATACATGGATTTATAGACCTAAAAATACATATCGACCTCGGACTTTGTCCTCGATCTATATATATTTATAGGTATATAAATCCATGTATTGACCTCAATGGAAGGCTATATTTGTATAAAATCAATGAAAATAGATGAAGCCATCTACACCACCTTTCAAAAAGATCATTTTTGACCTATTCTGACTAAACCTGAATTTTCAGAATTCTTTTTCAGGGCAAAATAGCTGAAATCAGTTAAATAATTGGAAAAAAATCATCTCTGCATACTATTATTGGGGCTAAACTATGTCAGAACATTTGCATGTGTTGACATGTATGTATTTTATTTTATCTTATTTCCACTTACATCATGTGTCATCCCAGGATTAGAGATATGGCGATAAAATACACTTTTTGAGGAAAATTAGCTGACAAGACAAAATGTAAAATATGTATGATCTGAAAAACCTGAAACCAAAAAAAATGTTATCTACGTGTTAGCATTACTCTTATACATGTGGCTACAGAGTAAACTTAATTTTAATTCAACAACCAGTGGATAACAATATTTCTCCCATTATAACGGTGTTTTAACCCCGCTGAACCAGTGGTGGAAAAATCTGTAATCCTCTCGAGGATTAAAATGTCTCGTGCCTTTCCCCGCATTAATTTCAAATTTTGAAATAAAGTTTGTGTTAAATAATGGGAGAAACAAATTCTCCTTCAGTTGCCCATGTGGGTTACGATATTTCTCGAGAGTTAACTTAAAAATTTTAACCACTCGCCTGACGGCTTGTGGTTAAAATTTTCAATTTAACTCTCTTGAGTGGAGAAATATCGTAACCCACGGGCAACTGAAGGAGAATCTATATTTCTCCAATCCAAGATAGTATCAAATTTGAAAATTGAAGTATCGAGAGTGGAGAAATATTGTAATATAATGATAGCAGAAGGAGAATCTGTTTCTCTTATAACTAAAATGTCAAAAATATTTTGAAATTGTTAATTTCTGTTGGTAATGACAGTCAAAAGAAAATTGGCAGGAATTCTCATGCAGAAATTTCACCTTATTGTCTTAATCATCATGGTATTTAAAATATTACAAAAATTTAACCAACCCGTTAAACCTTTTAAAATTTTAATTTGTTTTGATTCATTATTATCTATTTATTCCTTTATTGTCGACCTGTAAACATTTATTTTTTTGTGGTTAAAGATTGATGAATAAATGTATTAAGCAATACTTGTTATAAGATTGGACAATATTACAGATCTCTGACAAATGACAGTTAACACTGACAGGTACATTAATACTTGTAGTTACAACTAAAACCTACAGCTAAAATTACAAATGACCTATATTTAAAATTATAATGGATTTAATTTTCACTGTTAACTTTGTGTGTAAGTATGACAACAATCATGATGTGGGGGCACTTGTTATAATAATTAAAATTAGTCAAACAAAAAAAAATAATTCATTGATCATTACCCCTGCTCCATACTGTAAACAAAGAAATCTTTTATATTAATTTTTAAAAAATCCCTAAATTTACATACTTCACCATATGTTGTTGATAATTTCTGTGTTTACAGGTAATAAGCATGCATGCATGCATTTACACATATTTTGTTTTTAAATGCATTTTTCAAACTAGTCAATAAGCTTGTTACAATACATATGAAAAGAAAGCTGGCATTTAATAAAAGCTTCCAAGTTAAGAAAAACAATATCAAGTAAATCAATGTGAACGAGATAACCGAATTTGCACTGTACATAGCTGAATTCTGTCCGTGACCTTCATCTTATTCCAGAAATAAAAGGAATATTTCACCTATTGAACTCTATCTATATCTCACTTTTTATGACATATGCATTTTGTATGTCATATATTGCAAAACATATTTTATTTCTGACCTTTTGACCTTCAAAGTGTAAGAGGGGTTCCATCTAATTTCTGATCAATAAAAATACATATAATTATATATAAAGAATAACCCTATCCAGTAAAACTTCCAGCACACTTTCTGAGAAGAAGATTTTTGAAATTTCAGCCAATCAGAATGTTTAAAGTCCAACACATCTAATGATTAGTTGAACAGGAAGTTATACATCATTGATGAGTAAAATAGACGATCATTCCCATTATACCATAACACCCCCGATAAAAGAATTAAAACATAATCACAAACTAGAGGCTCTGGAGAGCCTGTCATCGCTCACCTGGTAATAATTGGCAGGGTAAATCCTTAGGAACGTGAAGTCTAACAAAGATTCATATTTTCTTGCGACTTAAGACACAATTTGCTTACTATTGAATGTGTGCTCCATAAATTCTGAAAACCTAAAGTCAAAATTAAAATCTCCCATGGTAAGTATATTAGACTGCTTAAGTTTTAATTCTTGAAGAAGGTGATCAACAAGCATATTTTTCAAGTCTTTCTGTTTGCAGATAGGAGCAGCATAGAACAAATCAAGTCAACTGGCTTGGTACTTTCTGAGAAGAACAATTCCGTACAAATTCCCATTGGGTCTTGTAGGCTTCTATGTTAAACTTTGTTCGTCTATGGCGGCCATCTTGAATTTCCAATCGGAACCAAATTTACAATTTAGGTAGAGGACCATCCATAGATCATTCACACCAGAAAACAAATTCAATTGAATCAGTAGTTTCTGACCAGAAGATTTTTAAAGATTGACGAATCAGAAAACATTATCTACCCCTGGCAGCTATGTTTAATTACTGATCAGCACCAAAATTACAATTCTGGTAAAGGACCTACCGGTATGTTAACCTTCATCCGTCAATGGAGGTCACCTTGAATTTCCAATCTGCACCAAAATAATAGATCAGGTGTAGAACCATCCAAGTAACATTCATATAATGCAAAATATTCAATTTGTTGAGTAGTTTCTCACAAAAAGGTTTTTCAATGAAATTCCCATACAGTCCAATGGTCCGCTGATGGTGGCCATCTTGGATGGAGGTCTGGGTCACTGGATATACTTTTGAAAGTTGACAATTTAAGTACCATTCATGCCATGTTTGCTTTAAATTGGCTAACTGGTTTCAGAGGAAAAAAAATTTAAACATTTTTCCCATAGGGTCCTATGTTAAAACTATGTTTGCTGATGGCGGCCATCTTGGATGGAGGACATTATTTTGAAAGTTGACCACCTAAGGACCATTCATGCCATGTTTGCTTTAAATTGACTTACTGGTTTCAGAGGGAAAAATTTTTAAACATTTTTTTCATAGGGTCCTATGTTAAAACTATGTTCGCTGATGGCGGCCATCTTGGATGGAGGTCGGGGTCACATGACATTTTTTGAAAGTTGACCACCTAAGGATCATTCATGCCATGTTTGCTTTAAATTGACTTACTGGTTTCAGAGGAAACAATTTTTAAACATTTTTTCCATAGGGTCCTATGTTAAAACTATGTTCGCTGATGGTGGCCATCTTGGATGGAGGTCGGGGTCACATGACATTATTTTGAAAGTTGACCACCTAAGGACCATTCATGNTTTTTAAACATTTTTCCCATAGGGTTCTATGTTAAAACTAAGTCGAGTCATGGCGGCCATCTTGGATATGCGATCGGCACAAAAATAACAAATTTAGTAGAGGACCAACCAGTCATCATTTCTATAATGTTACAATTCCATCGGCTGAGTAGTTTCTGACAAGAAGATTTTCAAAGTTTCAACCAATCAGAACACATTATTGGCCCTGGTGGCCATGTTGGATTTCCGAGCTGCACCAAAATAACATATTTAGTAGAGGACCTCCAAATGAACAATTCTGCTAAATTTGGTCCAAATCAGTTCAGTGGTTTCAAAGAAGAAGAAGAAAGTATGAAAAGTTTACAGACGCGGACGACGACGACGGACGCAAAGTGATGACAAAAGCTCACATGACCCTTTGGGTCAGGTGAGCTAAAAAGAGATTTGGGTAGAATTTACTTCCAAGCAAATCATTAAAAAATATTTAATCCGTAACTGCATGGTTTAACATCAATCAGACACATCAGCCTGTTATCTCCCTTAAATTGCATGACTGTTTCCCCATTTATGAAGCATTTGCAATTAAAAAAAGACTGTTATATATTGTTTGATTTACACCAAATAAGCTGTTAACTTGTCTATATGGTTAATTTCAAATATTAGCTAAAATGCTTATATTAATATACATACATGGGCAGGAATATCTTTATTAAGTATAACTTGTAACAAATGTGGTGGAAGAATTGGGGGACCAGTAACTTTTTCTCCTGGTTTTCTGACTGGCACTTCCTGTCCATAATCATCATCTAAACTTTCTCCTGGAAAAAAAGATATCTTTAAACATTAAGGTGTATGCTCTGTATAATTCACTAACTAATTGTCCCCCTCAAGAGAGGTGATCCCTCTTATAGTGCCACTTTTCCATTGTAGAAAGGATGGCCTTATAATAGGGGGACTACTGTAGATATGTACTAGTGATGGGAATCCGTCACAATTTCAGAATCGATGATCGTTATACCAACAAACCTACTAAATGTATTTACTGACTAGCATTTCTCAAATAGTCATAATTCAAGATTGCTTGAAGTGCAGAATAAAACTGCAAGATTTTTGTTAGAATGAAGACAAAAATAAAGAATAAAACATATTTATTTTTTCTAACACTCAGAATCATAATTAACAACAAAGTTTTGAAATAAATCATTGGAAGATGTACTTTAAAAAACAATTGTAGAATCTTTTTGTAG
This sequence comes from Gigantidas platifrons, assembly GCA_002080005.1. NCBI lineage: Eukaryota > Metazoa > Mollusca > Bivalvia > Mytilida > Modiolidae > Gigantidas > Gigantidas platifrons. The sequence continues at coordinate 202,816 of MJUT01047426.1, forward strand.
TGGTCTAGACTGAATCCATGCATCTTATATCATCTGTAAAAACAACAATTTGGTACACCTGTTAATTCTATTTTATTTAATCTAATATACACATACTATCATGTGATCAGGATAGAGTAAAATTCATGTAGTTGAGGCCTAAATCATGCAAGTTGTCCAGTTATTACAACCACATTTATGCATTTTTTTTTCTATTTAAAAAATAATTTCTCATACCAGTTTTAGTTGGTTGGTTGTTTAACGATGCTTAACGCCACTTTCAACAATATTTAAGTTATATCGTGGCGGTCAGTTTTATTGGTGGAGGAAAACAGAGTACCCAGAGAAAACAACAGACTTGTCACAAGTCACTGACAAACTTGATCACATAATGCTGTATTGAGTACACCTTGCCATGAAAGGTGTTTGAACTCACAACTTTAGTGGTGATAGGCAGTGATTGCAGAGGTATTTACATATTATATCACCACACATAGTAAAAACAGGGCAACTAGACTTCTCTCTCAGTTGACTTAAGGGCGAAGTGAGGGAAAATCTGGGAGACTTCCGAAAATCGATAAAAATTTTAACGTTTCTTTCCCCACTACCGCATGTCCCCCTACCTTTCATAAAACGAACGTGCTGCACAATGATCTTAAAAAGAATGCAATTAACGAGTTTGGAATAAAATATTGAACATCAAACCCTGTATAGATCAAATTTCAGGAACATGGGAGCTCCTTTTAAGTGAATATTGAAGAAAAAGTATGATTATTGGTGAAAAAAATACTGACTTGAAAAGACTGACATGGCGACTAAAACTTCGCTTTTTGACAGAAATTGGGCGATTTCATTGAAACCAAGAAAAACATTTAAGTCTAATTTTGTCAAAATTTGTTTTTTACACAGTAGTGTGATCATTAAGAATGTCAAACTTTTGCAGTCCATGCCATAATACATGTACTTTGGCATCAACCACTATTTAACTTTCTTTTTTTCAATAAAACAGGTTTTATCCTCATTTTTTTTTTCTTCAATAGTTTACAAATTGTCATACCCAACAAAAATATCAGATATAACGGAACAATATTTGACAAACAACACACAGCTGTGAATATAGATTTTCTGTGAAGAGCTACTTACGTCCTTTGTCCTTTTTTAGATTATTTACATTGAGACTGTCTAATGCTAAAGCTTCAAATACTTCAAAATCAGCTTTCCTCACTTGAATGGTGTTGTTAAGGTTCCCTTGTGCATCGGTATGTGTTGGCTGTAATACAAAGGGAAATGTTGAGAAGTCAACACAAATAGCCTGTCAATGTGAGTAAGTGATTGTTGTTTAATGCCAACTCTGCAAATTTTTAGCTATATCATGGTGAGAACAAGTTAATTTTCAATGAAATGATGATGAGATTCAATTTGTACTAGACCAAAATGCTTAGTTGGATTTTTATAGTGCTATCTCACTGAAACAACAGTCCGTGGATAGACATGTCACCCCACTCGGACACATTATTGTGATTTCGAGCCAACCAGTCGTTGCTCTTTCTTTCTACATAATGCTGCGTGCTTAGCAGAGATTAAGCAACAAATACCAATTTTATCATCCTTGATTTGACCCGATCTGGGCTCGAATAACATTCTACTGCACTCGAGGCGAGCACGCTAACCATTACATCATTGATGCAGTTATGTGTAAATATAAGGAACACACAGATAAAACTGATGCTGTCAGGAGAGGCTGAGGGGTTATATTTCAGTCTTCTTGATAATTTTTTTGACTTGCAGGCCTGAAGCTGATGACCGTAACTGCAATTATGGTCATCCCAAGATGGCAGACGTGGAATCAGGTAAGAATCTTTTTGTCGATTAAATTGTTTTTGTAATGTATTTTAAATGGCACCCCAGTGATTTTGCAGGCATAAATTTTTTTTTACAGGTCTGTAGATTTTGGCATGTCGGCATGATAGTTTAGTATACGAATTTCAATCAATTTAAAGATTAAATGATTTTGCCCACAAAATGACACAAGAAGTACAGTTATTGAAAAATGTTATGCTTTTTTTATGATCTTTTAGTATTTGTTAGACTCATTTGTCTAGTTGTGCACTGCACTATATGAAGTAAGTCAGATCACTTAAACTCATGTCAGACCATGATATATATGCAATCAAAGACTTAAATGGCTGTATACTAATGTTTGAGAGTCTTGAAAACTTTTTTTTAATCAAAATTTCTGAACTTTACATGCTTAATGCTGAAAAACTCAATATTAGGTGAACCTCTGCACATATTTTTTTGGAGGGATTCCAAGACTTGCTTAGATGACGTTTTGAGGTTCACAAGACTTACTTAGAGACATCTGCAACAGTTCACTGATAACAGTTACCTATCTTTATACAGGGTAATCGAATACATTGTTGTTACTTTTTTCATTATTTACATACTCTCTTGTACAAGAAAATTCTAAAAGATTGTGAATGTTTTTCAAAAGTTGAAATGTACAGGAGTGATCTATGAGTGATTGTTGTTTAATGCCAACTCAGCAAATTTTCAGCTAGATCATGACGAGAACAAAATAATTTTCAATGAGATGATGATGAGGTGTGCTTTGTATTAGACCAACATGCTCAGGACTTTCATTTGAAGCCGGTTGCCACCAAAATTCGACGTCTACACTTCACTCTGCTGCCGACTACTTTTTATGTATCAAGGATAAAAAATGTGTAATCCCATAATGATCTGGGTTTGTTGTATAAAAGAGCCCTTTTGATCTCCAATTTGTCCATAAAGTGAAACACCAGATCAAAACTCTTCATTGTATCATTTATCGTTCTTCCATGATATGATGAAGTTCAAGGACATTGACAAAATTAAAGTCGCAATCTCAGAAATGCTTTAATGAACGAAAATATTAATATTTGAAATATAAGAACAAGAATCACTCCGGACCGGACATGTAACAATTATCGGATATCAATTTGGCGCCAAATCTAAACTTGTCTTTTTATGTGCAAAATTCGATAGAGGACTTGATTTAGGCTTTTGGGAAATATTGAAGCTTTTTCATGACAAATGGTTGAAAAGTTCCACTGAAATTTTCATTTATCTATGAATTTAAATAAAATACTTTGTTTTATTTATATAAAAAAATTAATTCTACAAAATGTTTACTTCAAATCAGACTTGTTTTAACAAACAATGTTCAGAAAAATATATATACAGTCAATTGGCTAATAAAAGAAAAGAAAGATATTTTTGAAATATTATCTGTTCCATTATTGGATGATATAAAGTTAAAGTCACAGATTATTAATCTGTAAAACAGAAAAGTCAAAATTTGAAATATTTCACATTATCAACACTTTTCAGGCATTTGGAATGATGCAATGATTTATCTTTAGGTATTTGGCATGAAGCTTTTGTTTGTGTAAAATGAAACAGCAATAAAATTTGATATGATTATTAAATATCTGACAATAAGCTCAGTGCAATTTGAAATTGATGCAAAATTCCAAACAACTTTACATTTTGAAAGGAAGGAGGCTAAAGTAAAACAAAAAATAAACATATGAAAAAAAAAAGAATTTTAGGAAGTTAAAATATGTGTCAGGAAACCCCCAGAATGCAGGATTTTGCACCATTTACCCTACAGCTTCTATGGGCTTTGGCGACCCACAGCCTAATTTTTTCAGCCTTGCTTCGCTCGCCGTTCTCCACCTACTTTTTTAAAAATAGCCTCCTACTTTTGAAAGTGTTGAAAGCCCTGCATGCTGGATTTTTATAGTGCTAGCTGACTGAAACAACAGTCCACAGATAAACATGTCGTCCCACTCGGACACATTATCCTGATTCTGAGTCAAACAGTCTTTCTCCTTAATGCTGAGTGCTTAGAGGATAAGCAATAAATACCATTTTTATAGTCTTTGGTTTGACCCGATCGGGTCTAGAATCCATGATCTACCGATGACGTGAGCATGCTAACTATTGCACAACCGATGCGTTTGAAATGTACAGTCATGTTGATTTACCGACATGTTTACATAGCATTTTTATATATATATACTGCTGTCAATCAGAACTACATTATATGTATGTATAAATACTCTTACCTCTGAAGGGTTGGTTTGCCATGCCCCATCTACAAAAAACTTGTATTGATGCTCTCCTTCTGGTAATTCTATTATTGTTAAGAAGTCACCATGGCTGAAATTTAAATAATTATTTTATTACACATTGTTAAAATTATAATTAAAATCTAATCTGGGTCATAATATTTGTAATATTTGTAACAGGCTTTATTCAACGACAGTACCATTAAGAAAATAAAAACAGAGATTCACATGAGGCTGTAAAAAAACATCACCTCTGTACAGGCTTTTCAACAATAGTAAGTTAGTAACACAAATTACTCTGAAACAATTTTATCAACCATGTGGTATATATGTGAAGATTTTAGAAAATTCTGGCAATCAATAAATTTTTGATTGACATGAAAAAGAATTTGCAACAATAATTTCCCAACAACCTTGACTCCACTGCATAAATTTATTTTTTTTCTAACTTGTCCAGTACTTTTAGAGAAGAAGATATATATAAAAAATTTACAGGCCACATACAATTGCAAATGCAAAAAAAATGTAGTTTATTAGTCTATTTCATTCACAACTGATAGTAACATGCAATTGAATTTAAAATCAATTAATGCATAATTAGATTTTCATAAAAATGAGCCATTAAAACTATTTCTGATCAACATGTTACCACTTCACAAACTTTATAACAATTCTATGATAAGAAAATTATGCAAGAAAATGCAATGAATATCTATAATAATTGACATTGATCAATTGCTGCATGCCCATATTTGTCTACATATATATTATTTCAAGTCATGTTTCATACATCATGATGTACATTTTGTATGTAACTTCATCCAATCAGAATTAAACTGTAGAAACATTATGAATATAAAAGTAATATTCCGCATGTATCCACCACAGGGATTTACCATTTCTAAGTGGTATCTAATTTAGTTGCAATAGCTATAAATGAAATATTTGATTGGTATGTGTACAAATGTATATACGTAACTCAAAACTGTTCAATATGTTGCAGAGTCAGAGATTTTTTTCTTATTTTGAGACCAAAATATTTCAGATTTGTAGATTAAGGCTGACTCAAAATAAAATATATTATTATATGACTTCAGACAATGTCTTTTTTGATTGGCTGACGTCCCTAGTAACGTTCTTTGATGAAACGTTATATTCAACGTGCAAAAAGGCACGAGAGTTGAACATTACATTCCAACGCTCCTCCAGACACCTTAAAATAGAAATGGTGTTTCTCAATTATCTTAAAAGTAGTAGCCAATCATCATCGGGTTAAGTTTTGTCATCGACTAATCAGATGCGTTCTTACTAATTACTTTTGGTACAAAATTAAATTAATAATGGCAGACGTTGGGCAGATAGGGGTGTCTGGGGAACAAAGTCGGCACTGTTTGGGGTTAATTCAAATTTGATTTAATGTCATATAATAAAACAGTTAAATGACTTTTAAATTCGGTGAATACAAGGATTGATCAACCCATGGAACATGATATTCCTTGATCAATCCTTGTACATGTATTCACCTCATCGAAAGTCATCAATTGCATAATGTAAAATTAATCCTGTAAACATTTGAAATTGGTTGTGATATTCAATACGAAAAGGTGCTTTAATAACTATGATTGGAGTTAAAATAATTGATTCTCAGCATCAGGCATGCCAGTTAAGGGCTTAATGCGTTTCTATGCATTGGAAACACAATTGCAAACAAACATCAGATCACAGATTCAACAGACAAGACACTGGCATTGACTTTGCTTAAACAGAAACAGAATGAATCCAGGGATTCAGCCAGGATTTTGAGACCATTGGTCACTTTTGCAGAGCAAAATTTTTTTTTCTAAATATGAATAGACAAGAATATATTGAACTTAATCTTATAATAATTTACTTTTGATCTAATACCACACAAGTTGTAATAACCCACCCCCCCTTTTTTTTCAAATATTACTGTGATTTGGTCTAATAAGTACCACACAAATTATAATAACCCCCTCCCTCACCATTTTTGAAATGTTACTGTGTTTTGGTCTAATACCACAATTGTAATAACTCATATTTGTGGTCTTCAGCAGAAAAAAATATGCCTCTGCCAATTTGCCCAATGGTCCAACTAGTAATAAAATATATAGAACAAACGTCAAAAACTGGAGAAAGTTGTGAAATATATTATTACTTCTCAGACCTCATAATCAAATTGCAACAATTGGAATAAAAATACTGTAGTTATTTTTTTTTATTGCAGACACGTGTCTGTTTGTAAATAGTTCTATAAATAGAACGCAATTTTTAATGCAATTTTTGATACCCGGATGCAGATCAATAAAAATCTGATGGGTCCTTGTGCAGTGTATTTCAACGAATATTGAATGACCAACCGTTGCATATAAATGAACATATTAAATATACATGTACGAGAACTAAGATTTCATGTCACAGAAATGGGAATAAATACATCAAAAGTTTGTTTGCTTAAAAGTAGATTCGGTGGATGCGTACTCCTGCATTTTTGATGGTGCCATTTTTATTTTAAAGTTTTATAACTTTTCGAGAGAATCACTTTCAAAATAATTATTGGATACGATAGATTTCAATAAACATGATACTGACATTTTCATAAATGAAATGTGGCAACAATAGTTCGTTATTCCGGGCATTTATTCCCCCGTTATTCCGGACATTGTGACGAATCGTGCAATGAATGACGATTACAAAAATATGTCCACTTTCAATACATACAAAAATGTACTGTGGCATTTTTAGTACATGTCATAAAGTAACTATAAAAAAAATCATTATCGTTGATTGAATTCTTTGTCGGGATCATTAACTTTAACCAGGTAAATCAAGCCAGGTGAGATAGAAGATTACGCAATCGAAACAAAAAGTCTATAATCCGTTGATTGGCTTG
>MJUT01047426.1:209965-252078 GCA_002080005.1 Gigantidas platifrons
TCGTCAATGACGAAAGTGACGAGCGCTAGCTGAATCACTGGAATCATTGATTGCATGATAATTGTTATTTCAAAATAAATTGCTAAAAACATATTTTTTTTAGAAAAATGTACATGATGTATTAAATGTACAACAAGGTGATATGTGTCCATGAGACAATATATATATATTCCATAAAACATGAGGCACCTAACCAATTGGTTTGTTGTAACAGATAATTATTTCAAATTTCCATATAACCAGGGGAAAAGTAAAACAAAGAAAAATGACATCAAAAAAAGGACACATTTTATTTCCAGATGCCTTCAAATTGAAAAAGGCTTAGCATCAAATTTTACAAACTTTCTTAGTTGGGAGGTATTGCATTAAAACCCTCCTATCAAACTCAAGATCGCGATGCATTTTGGCTACTAATATTTAACTCTGGCCACAAAGTATTCATAGTATGTCAGTCTGATAGGCCATTAGAGTGGAGTCCACATTGTATTTGTATGTACACACCAATGTACCGGTAAGTACATGTACATGTATGTATACATATTCAGTGATGTCACTGTATGATCCACACTGTACATACTCAATGAGATGTACATGTATGTGCAAGTACTCATACATGTACACTGTTAGATAGGTTTCAATTCACACTGTACATGAACAAAGAAATGGCATTAATTATCTCCCTTATGTAACTTCATAAAGGGAGATAATTATCTAACATTTTCCATTGTACCAAAACAGACTAGGATGAAGTAATTTTTCTTTAAAAAATTATTCTAATGATAATGTACATTTGAATAGAAAATATTACCAGCTATTTACACATGAAAATTTCCTATCTTTTAGACAAACCTTTTGACAAGAGGTAATTTGGCCCATTTGTTAAAACTTCCAGCTAAATAAATATCCTTTCCTCCTCCTTCCCATTTAAATACTGTTGGTAATAATTTTGGTTGCTGATGTATCATATCAGCTCCCTGACTCAATGTAGTTGCAGCTCTTGGTCTCTACAATTTAAAAAAAAATCATGAAAAAGTTGGAATCATTTTTATGTTATACTAAAGTACTTGTATTTTATTTATAATATAATAATATTCCTTTAATATGGTGAAGCTTGTTGTAACCCACTGATAATATACTGGATATTAGGGGTTGCCGTTTATTTTTATGTTTCTCTGGTTTCCTCCACCAATAAAACTGGCCACCATCATATAACTAAAAAATTGTTGAAAGTGACATCAAACACCACAACCCTTACCCTTTATGGATATTAAATTATATATCTGGATCCTTTCCTTTGCAAATATAATCTGTCTTATAATGGGTGTTTTGATTGGGACAGGTTTCACTGTAATAAAATAGGATGCTCAAGAACTTTTACCTGTCACAAGCACCTGGTCTTCCCCATTTTTCAGTGGGGTATGTGTTGATCATGATCTTTTAAGATTTGTTGTGTTTTTGTTTTGTTTTCGTTGTGTCTTGTCTCCAGTGTTGGCAGTGTCTTTGGATTGTCCATTCTTCGGTTTTCTCTAATGTTTATTCAATTAAATTTGTAAATTCACATGAAATAAATTACCTTTTCTCACGACTTACTATTATCATACTTACATTACAGTATGTAATTCTGTTTAAATTTACTTACATTATTGTACTATATACACAGTGTGGGAACGGAAATGTATAATTGTCGACAATTGTGGGGTCAATTCTGGAATATAGGCAAGTACCTATACACAACAAACCAGCAAATATGCAAAAATAACGGAAATGGCAAAGAATCAGGATTAAACTTTTTCAATAACGGTTAATCGATGAACTAAGAATCCAGAGTATCTCCTAACAAGCTTAAGAGTTTTATAAATTCCATCAAAAAAGCTTTTTTAAGCTGAAAAATCAATGACCATCAATGATTTGACACAATTAATTGGATATTAAATTAAACTATGAGAGTGTCAAATTAACTTTATTATGAAAACTAGAGTAGAGAGGAAAATTCCCAATGAGCCTTCACAAGAAAAATAGACTATCAATGTTTTGTCATATCTGTTATTTTTGCACTTTTACAAGTTTGATCTGTATAGGTATTTGCCTAAATTCCAGATTTGACCTCACAATTATTGACCATAATATATTTCCGTTCCCACATATAGCAAAAAAAAAATTGTTTCCATTAATTCTTGCTATTCTTTTTTAAAATTATGTTCCATTTTATTTTCCAATTTCAGTATGATAAAAATTAAATTAGTAAATTTTAATCAATATCATAAAAACGTTTCAGAAAATATCTGAATAGCAAATATAATAAATTGTTCCCTTACAATTATTTTGACAGCTCATCAATTATGTTTCATTGCAAATAAATAAAATAGTTCTCATGTGATTTCTAAATAAAAATTTAAGACAAAAAGATAAAAAAAACAAAAAAAACACATGTGACCACAAAGGAGTGTCAAACTGTTTATATTTACATTTATATCTTTATATATAGACATTGTAGATCCAGGAGATCCTATTTTTAGAAATGCATACATTAATTTACAATTTATCTGTGACAGTTGACTATTATATATATCGTGCTCACATTTGTGTAATTTATATACACTAAAGAAAATTAACATTAATAATAAAATACATCTTAATCATAATGTCTTGATTAATTGATTATTGTATTATAATTTAATAATAAGTCAATTGAGCAGTATTTCAGATATATTCATGAAGAATAATCAAAATAAGGTCCTTTTCTATGATATTTATGTCAAAAGAAGACTTAACATGTCTCCAAACCATAATAAAAACCAAAAAATCTAAATTACTGAAACAATTCTTTAAAATGAATGTTCTATGATTTTTGAGACATTAATACATTTTCTTTTGTATTTATCATTCTAAACAAGTTGATAGTGGCACGAAACACCATAAACTTAAACAAGATTATATTTATGGAATCGTGTTACTAATAATACATAAATTTTATACATGTATTAAATAAGTTTTTATTCTCCCAAATTTAATCAAATTTAAAATCTTATTAAGAAATGCTTGACTAGTTATAGCTACAATTCATTGTATTCACTCTTATACATGTATGTACATGTAACTAAGGTCAAATCGACCCTTAAAAAAATTACCTTTGGATAAGACAGGACAAGTCATACATGGTATATTTGTTTGTACAACTTACAGAGACATTTTCAAGCAATTTTCCAAAAAATACTAATCAAGTAAAAAGTTAATAACTGGTATCTATTTTATAGGTAGCCCATAATATTACTTTCTACTACAGATACTACATTTACTACCTATCTACAAACTGATTGACAACTAACTTACAGGTGATCATGATTCGGGTGTCCATTTACATTAAAATATAAAGGAGACATAACACAAAGTGTCTTATATTTCCTTATGTTTAACCTTCACCAATGTCAAATAATACATGTTTTGAGGGTTTCATGTACATGTCACCACAATAAGTTATCTGTTTGATCATACATAATGTATTAGATTTTATAGGTAAATTTAGAAAAATTAAATTTATTATTTGTCATTTAGATGACTGTGAATATTAAATCAATGCAAGTTTGAATGATAAGTTTTTTCAAGTGTATTGTGATTAAATTGACAGAATTGTGTGTGGTTATCTATTTGACCTTCACCTTTCATCATCGACCCCCAGCAAATCACAATCCAACCAGTAAACATATTTATACCAAGCACAGGCCTCACAGTGATATAAGTAATAATTAATTACCCTATTTGGATTAATCATCTGAATATGATCAGAACCTGCATCGGTATATCTGCCTGCTGTTAGCTGAGGCCCGGAGTCGTCACCAGACACATGGCGAGCCTTCTGTGATGAATTCCCCATTCTTATTCGAAAAATACCACATATGATAGTTGTACTCACTGTTAAATTATATTTACTCACATACAGTGCACTTATCTACTTATTTAAACCTTTTCCCCAAAAATCACATCGAGATATATCAATTTATACATTCGATGACTGTCATGTGGTCGAGTCGCCTCGTGTAGTTTGTTTACCAAATTAAAGAAAGTAAAACCTTAAGGTTTTGACGTAACCGTTAGTGAGAAAAGTAAAAAAGTATTCCGAATCTCGTCCTTTATGTCATTTTTACAGCATGGAATCACAATAATGGTGAAAAAGAATATTGAATCGAGTGAAGAAGGTAAACAAATATGGTGGAAATTACAATACGCATGTCAAGAGATAAACTCATATCACATCAGGAATGGATTTGAAAAATTTCCGCTTCTTGTAACATACAACATGCAAATCGTGTCATGACGCACATTAATTTGTATAGTACAAATCCTTGGCTTTACCAATAAAAAAAAATAACTCACCAAGACCTTCTTTCTGAAAAACAACATTTGTTTGTCTTCAGAATCGACCAACTGTCCTAAATGTACTATTTGTGGACAAAAAGTTATTTCGAAATAGGACCCATCCTTAATTAGTCCTTTTTTGCGATTCAAAATTAAAAATTTTATGTAACGTGTTACGGCGCTAGTTTCATATTCTTATTGTCATACATTTTTTAATTTTTTTTAAATAAATCATGAGTTAATCATTAACTTTTATTTTTGACATTTAATTTATGACATAAAAAGGTGAGTAAAATTGTGATGTCAAAAATTAGATACTTTAAGCACAAAAAGATGTCGGATGATGATGTTAAGATGATGACGACAACGACTTTGTACGGGATCAACCGGGGGTTCAATCGTGACATATAACGAACAGCAGTTACATTATAATAACGAAATAAACAGCTAATTAGTTAGATCAAGGATTTGTATAGTATACTATATAAATCATTGGTTAGATAATAAAACATTTTTTTGATTGCCAAAGCAAGGATTTATATAGTAGTCCTACTATATAAATCCTTGGCCAAAGTAAGATATGCTTTTGTCAACATTACAAAACGATACTAGTCTAGTATCGGGTTGTGTAGTACTGTGGTCAGTATCAGTTTTTTTCCTTTAAATTTGACCCGAATATGGAAATTTACAAATAAATAAACAGTGAAATTCATTGAAGCAATAGTCAGCAGGTTTTCGTCACTCCATTGTTCGTACACATTATTCATGTGGATGTAAGTAAACAGGAAAGAAAATTCATCCGAACTCAGTTATCGCCACTGAATTTCTGGGATAGACGGCTAAATGCGTAAAACAACGGAAATAGTCGATCGAAAGCATCATCATCATAATAAAAATAAAACCTACTGCGTATCGGTGAAATGCACCGCTCAATCAAGATGAAATTACTATGCTGTATATTCTTTTATTCTAATGCGTATAAAATACGGTTTATTGTACCACAAATAACAATAAAACTACTACGAATAAAGATAAAATAATTGCGTATACAGATAGATAATATAACTGTGCATAGTAACAAAATGCACATCGTATAGATAAAGGTACTGCGTATAGCAAATTATCTATATATAACTCTTATAATTCTAACGTGCAATGCGTACAATATAACGACCCATCGAGTTTGTGAACTGTAATATAAGGGTTAGTGGTTATACCGGTAGTAGTTCAGTGGTGCCACTTTCAACAATATTTCAGTTATATCATGGCTGTCAGTTTTATTGGTGGAGAAAACCGGAATACCCGGAGAAAACCACTGACAAACTTTATCACATAATGTTGAATCGAGTACATCTCGCCATGAGTGGGATTCGAACTCACAACGTTATAGTGGTGATAGGCACTGATTATATAGGTAGTTGTAGATCCAACTACTATACGATCACGACCACGACGGCCGGGCATGTACTGTCATATAAAACAGGCTATACATATACACTCACGGGTCAAAAGTATTTCCTATGATATTTCCCTAAATATTTCATATAAAACCACTTATTTTCAAAACATTCTCCTGAAGTAATTCCTTATCTGATTTTCATGAAATTTTCAGCATGAAATGCAGAAATAAATGTAGTTTCTTCTTCGTATAATTTTCAAATAATTTTATTTCTACTTTCCCTTACGAATTGATTTAAAAACTAATTTTTTTTTTCACCAAATCTTACTATATTATCTTATCTGATGTTCTCGTGGCAAGTAGAATTTTGATTGGATAACAAGGTACTTCTAAGGATTCATGGAAGACGTGCGGTCACAGAAACTTCTTTGAAGAAATGCCGTGACAGAAAATCAATAATCTCGCTCACACAGCAGACGACGTCCCTCACCTATATTTCATAAACCACAGAACGTCAAGAATTTACAAATGTGTTTAAATCATAAATGCTTGTAAATAAAAGTTCGAAAAAATTACATGAAGATATCAAAATAAACTCTTAATAATTCTATTATTAAAGGTGAAAATTTCATGAAAATCGGCTAAGGAATGACTTCATGAGAATGTTATGAAATAAGTAGTTTTATAATGAAATGGAAATATCTTAGTGAGGAAATACTTTTGACCCGTGAGTGTACAAACTGAACATATGTTATAAATTGTACCGTGTATGTGTACAGCATATATGAGAGATCGAAAGTACTGTATATGAAAATATCTACTTCGTATAAAAGAAAGTACTACGCATTGTTCAAAAAGATTTTACCACATTTCCGAGAAAAAAAAACCGCTTTATATATGTAAACCAAGACAGTTACGACAGTTACAGTCAAGCAGTTGCAATATGGCATAAATGAAGTGTACATTTGTGTAGTTGTGATTTTGATAACATTTCAGAGCATTTGGGGGATGTGTTATCTTTGTTTTTGTTTGTTTGTTTGCTTGCTTGGTTTTGTTTGTTTGTTGGTTTTGTTTGTTTGTTTGTTTTTTTTGTCATCTGGAAGCAAAAATACTATTCTTCATCAAATAAATGTGCATATAGCTTCAAAACCTCATAAGTCAAAATCGTCAATTAGAATGTAAGCTGTGTTTCCTGGATCATGTTGTATTGTGTCAAAATTTCTAATCATTTTATGCTACAAACCTGACGCCCGACGTTGTATCATTTCCAAATTGTGAATATTTGTGGCAGTGTGTGGGCTCCATATCATGCTGCTGTATCCATGTGGTCATAAGGCAGCGAATTATGGCGGGGTTAAACCGGATACTGAAAAATAGATAATGTACGTACACAGGGACTTATATTCACCTATGTAGATAAAGCAAACATGTACGAAAATTAACATAGATAATTACTAGGACTAATATAACATAATGTTTTATTACTCGTAGGAATAACGTGGTGATTTCAATTTTCCCATTGTGAACTTTCCATTTATATGTAGCAACATTCCATCAGCACCTGCATATGGAATATATATCTTTGTTGATTCGATATTCCGGAACTTGTGGTTCCTATCAGGATTTCCTTTATAGAGGATTTCTGCTAACAAGGAAGCTACTCAACCAAGGGTTCATATTGATTAAGTTGAAGTCATCACTTCGAACGTTTTACGGTCGCCACCATGACATGATTAACCGTAATATAATATCTGTGTCACAGATAAGCACTTGTCGTAAACACTTCCCGGTCCTTTCCTCATTCATGACTTATCACCGGGTTTGTAACTAGATTAACATGATGAGTGTCACAAGTGGACAAGGAATTTCTTACCCTTCCGAATCACATGAGTTCACACCTCCCCAGTTTTTAGTGAGGTCCGTGTTACTCGATCTTTCGTTTTATGTAGATCGTTGTTTGTCCTTTTGTCCATTGTGTTGTCTTTCCTTCTTCGATTTACGGATTCTGATTACTCCTATCTATGAATAGTATTTGATATATTTGTTAGCAGAGGTAACGCTCAAATTAACAAAGAGCCGTCGTGGCCGTGATCGTATGGTAGTTGGATTTAGAAATACCTATGCAATCAGTGCTTATCACCACTCAATGTTGTGAATTCGAATCTCGATCAAGGCGAGGTGTATAACATTATGTGATAAAGTTTGTAAGTGAGTTGCGACTGGTCGGTGGTTTTCTCCGAGTCCTCTGGTCCCCCCCCCCCTCTAATAAAACTGACCGCCACGATATAACTGAAATATTGTTGAAAGTGGCGTTAAACACTATAAAACCAAAACCAATCAAATTGTCATATCATTGTAAAATGTAAGCAAAAACGTATCAACACATATTTAAAAATGTTAAATACATTCTTTTTTATGGGTGCTAAATACCCCTGTCACCAAAATAAATATCTGAATTTTGTTACAAGAAGGAAATAACCCCAATAACTAGTCTTCAATTTATAAAGTGAAGGAAATATCTTTCACAAATTCTATTATGCTAATTTTACAAATCGAAGTCTTCATCATGATAGACACGTACACAACAGATTGTTATAAAATCACTGTGTACAAACTGACCCGGCAAAAAATGTTTGGACTCGTGCATATCTAAATCCGGAACGGAACCGGACTGTAAGAAGGCAAGAATAAGGTAAGAATTATGTTTATTTATTTGTTTTTTGCATGAACTTGGGGGAAATAAATGCTTTATTAACCCTTTCCTGCTGTCAGATGAAACATTTTGGCTATGTCATCGTATATTAATTGAGAAATAAGCGATAATGTGCCGCAAAATGACGATCAGCGTGACCCCAACCCCGAATTTCGCTCAGTTTCTCTTCGAATTGCTCACATTGAATGGAACGAAATGTATTGAAGGAACGATTGATGAATAAAGATGACAAGAATCGTCACTTTGTGCTTTTAATTATTGATATAAGTAAGCACGGGGCGAAAGAAATGGGTCATGTCATAATGGCAAGACCCGGTTTCGTGAATGATGTTTACAGCATATGACCCGGTTTTGTTCCAAAAAATTTTACGAACAAACAGGAACCGTTTTCGTCAAATAAACATATGTGTGTTACGGACGTGCTAATCTACAGAATTATGAACAATTTATACTAAACATTTATGATAAACACAATGTCTGTTAGGTGTCAAAAGTATACTGTTGATGCGTATCAGGCATTGTGTTTATTGTCAATTTTAGTATCCAAAACTGTAATAGATTTAATATTTTATTCTTTGGTATATATATATATCATGCATTTATGATTGAAACTCAGTGCCAGAAACAAAATTGGATATTGTTATTATCATTTGATACAATGAATATCCCAGACTCTGAGATCCCAGATTCACGAACATTTTACTTTTTAATGCTTTTGGTCCAGTTTTACATTAGTGTATAACTAGATATACAACCAGACAACGTCATGTTAATCCACAATTATGTTGTCGTTTAAGTGATGTACACTTTCTTTGTATATTTTGTTTTATTTGCAGGGTACTAACATCACTGGCGTCAACGTGATGATACTGCAGTTACGATCATCCCAACATGGCGGATGGAAAAACCGGAAAATTTTATTAGGCCATTTTCTCCATGTTAACAGTTTATTTTCATATTTGTATTGTGTCAAGAAACATGTTGTTAAGTCAGTTCATTGAAAGGTTGTTTTCCATAACATGGAAATTTGACGAGAAGAAAGAAAATCGAGATACAAAAAAACTCGATTGATGATCGTAGCTTACACTATTTTAAAGTAGAAAGATGATCGTAGCTCAAAATTTTCAAAATTTTTATTTTTTAATAAACATCATACTTATCGGCCACGATATACTGCTTTAAAAAATGAACAAATTAAGCGCTCAATGAACAACGCAATTTGTCAAACAGCACGAACCATCGATGTGCTTGAACGATTTCTAGCCTTATAAATAGAAAATAACAGTGCATTGACTTGACATAACAACGATATACAGATAAGGCTCAGAAACGAGTAAAACACGAGGGTCCCCCGAGCGTTTTCCGCCTTTCGGGACGAATCTGTATATCGTTTTAGTTATGTCGAGTCAATGCACTGTTATTGTATTTATACTGCAATTTTTCTAACTGCTTTAAACCCTTTAAAAATAAAGATAAAAAGATAAAAAAAAAATACATTTCTTTATATAAACTAATTTATACTACAGCCGCGCTATTTCAGCAGTCAAATTGCATTGACTGTATATCGTTTAGGCATATACAATCACTGACCATATATCTCTTTCCTTCTGACACTGACAATGTGTTTCCAAAGAAATACAAAAATGTATATCTGTGACGTCCAAATAAACAGAGCTTCGTGGTATTTTTACGTCGCCAATTTCAAATTTTTAAAGGGTTTTAGTGAAAAAACCCTAACAATTTAACTGTTGGAAAAGTTGCAGTATAAACACAATAACAGTGCATTTTGACTGCTGAAATAGAACGATTGCAGTATAAATATTATTTTTCAAGTCAACAAATACAAAACTATGTAACTGTTTACCATCCAGACTGTTCACAGATACATCCTACAATACACATTCATATAAAATGTAAGAACGTTGAGACCTTTTACATAAAAAAAAAGATTATCATATTGTATACAGCGTCTGCAGTGCAACAGAATGCTAAACAAATTATATGATTGATTGGCGGACTGCTCACAACGGAATAGCTAGACACTTTCTATTTGTCAGCCCCCGGGGTTGACAATTGTCAGCTCCTCGGGGTCGACACATACCGTTGAATCGATGCTTTTAGACAATGTAAGCTTTCAAAATTCTTGGAAATGTTATTTGGTTAATGAGTAGCAGATGCCGGGGATTGCTGAAACTTTTAAGCTGACGCCTACAAGATTTATTTCTGGAATATTTCACAACTGTAAAACTGTTTGACCTTCTGTGAGAAATAAAGGGAACTTTTTTTCTGATTGTGTTTGAATGGTTAATTCTATAGTGATTTCTTTTAATAATCACTTTTAATGTAGAAAGAGTGGTTACATTTGAACGAGTATTTTGTACTCTGTTATACCGACTATAAACGAAAAACAACTATTTTTGTAGAAACATGATATATCAGCCCTGTTTTAACTGTTTTCTATCATAAGCATACCCATTTCATTTTATGAAGATATCGAGGCAGGAAAGCAACTGATAAAAACCTTGAACCTTTTGAAAAAAGGGGAAGGATCCCGTTGCCGAGTGCGTATACGGGAAATACCATACCCATAAATGGTCAGTCACTGATGATTTCGTTTTCTATGATCAATTTCATGAATTGCCATGCTTATAGCCCGGCAGATTAAGTCAATATTTGGGGGAAATCGTTCAGTTTGTGGTACAAGCATACAAGTTGACATGAGTACTCCTCTTGGGATACTTGTTTGAAAAAACCCGTTAGCCACCATTTTTTTTTTTAAATGGCGGATATTTTCAAGATGGCTGCCAATCCCGATTGAAAAAAAAGTTGACTTAGTAGTTCCATTTAAATGTTTTAGGGGTTAAATAAAACATTTACTTTAACAAAGAAACCAAAGATATAGAATTTAGACTTTTTTGAAGACCCCACAATCATTTACCAGAGAAACAGAGTGAGTGTCAGAGCACAACCAGGGAACACTGGTGACACTGCTTCTGTGAAACTCGGCATGGGGTTCAGTGTCAGCTAAATATTCATTTTAGTATAATTTAGTGTCCCAAATGCTATCTAATGAGCCCTTGTTAAATGCAAGACCAGTTAGATAGCCGCACCTGTATTGACAGGATGTGCCAGCGCGGGAGAGCCGAGCCAAGGATAACGGGGCATTAGTTATCCGGATGGTGTGACCAAGCCCATTCTGTTGCCACAATACGGAATATCATGGATAAGATCAAAGACACGGTTGCATATCTTAATCCAATACAGACTCCTGTTATTGCTGCTGACCAGCCAATCTACGCATTAGCAAAGCAGATACAGTGGCATTGGCCCGAAAAGTATGGAGAAGACAAGTTTTTAAATATGTTTGCAGGTTTCCATATTGAAATGGCGACATTGACGTCCATTGGAACACTCCTTCAAAAAAGTGGATGGACGGAAGCCATTGTTGAGGCAGGAATAGCTTCCTCGGGGACAGCAGAATCCTGTCTTTATGCGTCAAGTGGCACTAGGACACGGCAAATGGACCAGGTGGTAGTCGGCACCCTCTACAAACTCCTTAAGGAAGCATTCATGCTTTGCTGTTCAGAAGCCAATGACCAAACAGAGGCTGTGCTAAATATCATAGACTGGTGTGAAAGACGCAAAAGTGAAAGTCCACAATTTCAATTTCAATTCTAGAATCTAGTATTGGCAATGGAATTAACCATCTTGTCCCTTGTCCAATCATTTCGAGAAGTAAACTTTACTGAATACAGTCAATCTTTGTGGGAGTTGATACCATTCTTTTTTGCCAACAACAATGTGAACTATGCACGATGACTCCCCATTCATCTCAGAGACGTGATGTTACTTGAGGGAGCACATCCTCAGCTGGCTGCAGAATTCCATTCATAAATCTAATCGTGAATGTTCAGCTTTGACCATTGACCAAGCTCATGAGTAAGCAAATGCTGTTATCAAAGGTGATGAATGATAGCTGGTACTGAAGTCAGTCATTTGGTTGCTCAATATGAATCAGCTTTTGAGGACAAGGATGCAAATGAAAATACCAAATATCACGAACAGACAGAATATACACAAAAAGCTTTCTTCGATAAAGTACAGAAGCTGTACACTGTAATGAAATATATGGGCAATCCGTTTATGGACGAGACGAGATTTTTTTTACACTAAATACAAAATTTATTGAACATCCTAGTGTTGCTGAAATGATCGCTTCTCATTATGATTATGGTAAAACTCGATTCAATGAGTTCATGAAAGGATTAGATACAGAGGCGTGTTCATTTTATCAACCGACCAAGAAGAACAAGACAGATTTCTTTATGCAAACGCCAGACCCAAACGCAGGTGATTCAAAGGAAAAAAACCTTAAAGGAAGACTGTCGCCTGTTCTCTACGATTTTCATATCCTGCCAGTCTAGAGAATGTGACCTGATGGAATATTTCCAGCATGAGAATCAGTCTTTTCCTGCTGCACTGAGTAAAAATGGTAATCTCCACAGCTGTTAGAAATCACAGCTTGCAACAATTCTGGAGACACACTTTACTCCTTCTGATTCTGAGCAAGAAGCTAACGTCATTATTTTAGACGGATCGGCTTTAATAAATCCATTGCCTCCAATGATATCGAAGACGTTTGAAGAATATGCAGTACTGTAGTTCCAAAAGTTCAAACATACAATTATACTTACACTAGAACAGATATTGTGTTTGACGTATACTGGTCTTCTAGTTTAAAGGCTGAGACACGATCAAAGCGATGCATAGGCGCTAAACGAAGAGTGACTGACAAAGGGAAAATTCCACAAAATTGGTGTAGCTTCTTGAGAGACAACAGCAACAAGACTGAGCTATTCAATTTTCTGGCAGATAAAATTGTAAAGATGTGTTCTAATAATACAGTTATAGTCACTTAAGAAGAGGGTGTTTTCTGCAATCAGCCAATAAGTCTTGCAATAACAAAGAAGCTGACACACGAATGTTCCTGGATTCAAAACACGCTGCGACGACGATCAAAGTATTCTTGAGAAGTTTGTAGTCACTATGTATGACAGGTCTAGTGCCACTGATAGTATTGATGTAGCAAGGCTGGAACTATTAGCACGAAAACAAAGGTCATATGACTCAATCCCCCCAACACAAGCAGCCCTTATTCAACATATAAAGCATGCTGCATACCAAGCAGGTTGCATATGGGGCCAAGCAACAATATATCAAATGGAAACCAACCGCCCTGTGGACTGACGTTGGAAGAAGCAAGATGACATGTGGCAAGTCATTTGGACAGCATTTCCGCCATTTGCTCAAGGGTTGCCAAGAACTTACTAAGTGTGGCTGCAAGACGGAATGCCGTGGTAGGTGCAAGTGCTATCGCTTTAGTCTTACTTGCACAGCTTTGTGTAGCTGCAATTGCGACGGCTAAAATTTATTCAAAATTCGACCTGATTCTGTAAAAAGCGGTAAATTAACGAAATCGAAAACAGTGATGTCTCACTTTAATTCTAAAAAGGCAATGAGAAGGTATTGTTCAGTTAAACTGCATTTCAATTGGTAAATTTTAAGGATAAAACAACGAGCATTTTTTTAAATACATAATTTTTTTTAAATCAATAAAACACATAATATACTCATAATATATTACTAGGTATACCAAAAAAGCTTTTTTTATGTTTTGTAAATATATATACAAGAAATATGTATAATTTCTAACCAAAATCTGTTTAGTTGTGTCATGCACGACAAGTTATATAATAAAAACAGTTATAATTTCCTGGAATGGCGGCCATCTTGAAAACCATGGCCACCATTTTGAATTTTACGTGGCTAACGGGGTTTTCCGATTAAGTAATCCCTAAGGAGTCTTCATGCCAATTTTGGTGCTTGTACCACAATGTGAACGATCGTTTCACTAATCTGCTGGGCTATTATGCTTATACATTGCTTAATTTATAACAATTCTTGATGTACATGTGCTTTAAAGCATGCTTCAAACAGTTGCTTTCACTGGCATGAAGAATGCCAGGGGCTGACTTCAGTTTAAAAAAAAGAAGCTAATCTTGCTGCATATAAAGATTAATGTCTATATGTAAGAGTTTATCACCATCTCCGAGTTAAAATTACAAGTAATCATTGTCTTGTGTTACTTTTTATTTGCTTGTGTTTT
Organism: Gigantidas platifrons; assembly: GCA_002080005.1. Classification (NCBI taxonomy): domain Eukaryota; kingdom Metazoa; phylum Mollusca; class Bivalvia; order Mytilida; family Modiolidae; genus Gigantidas; species Gigantidas platifrons. The sequence continues at coordinate 224,597 of MJUT01047426.1, forward strand.
TAAAACCGAAAATCTAATCAAATTGACAATGACAATTTGATCTCAATAAGATGTTTATCTGTTTTGATAGAGGAATTCACTATTCAAACTCCTACATTGTCTAAGATATCCACAGTACTTACCAATACTTCAGATATATTGGGGTCGGATCACAGGGACTTGTTCCCGGTCAATAAAAAGATCGACTATCCACATATATACACTAGACGTGGATAGTCGATCTTTTTATTGACCGGGATCAAGTCCTTGTGGTACGATTCAGGTTCTATATGTTCAGTGTTATTAATATCCATTTGAGTAGTGTCTAAAACAAATGTAACCATGCATGCTAACTGTCCATTCAATACATTGTACATACCATCAAGACTCAATATTATTTCCACAAACACCTCTCCCATAATTTTCTAACAAAACCAGATTTTGTTTTAAAAAATGACACCATATCCTGACAGAATTTCATAAAAGAAAAACAAATAAACGATAAAATAGCTTATTCTGATGAAGGCGAGAGAAATTTTGACGGCGTTATTTTTGTAGATATAAGGGAGAAATAGTAACAATGCATTTCATTTGTGGCCTACGCGTGAGAAAAAATCAATACCAAGAATAAGGATGGTCGAATACACACACACATTTTAATATTTCTGCATCTCTTGGTGTTTATTTCATCAAAATAAATTAAAAAACGCCTTTTCAATATTTTATATCTGGTTTTGTAAATTGAAAAATAATGTTTGTCGAAATACTTTTAAACCAAAAGACTTATGTATCTATACATGTCGTTTCAACAGTTCAGTTTACCGCCATAAAAATCCTTTGAAATGATCAACGGTTATGTGGTAAGTATTATTATTATACTTTTACTTTTACGTTGATAACTAGTTCAAATAATTATGACGCCTTGTATATTGTTACTCTTTTCCTTCTAAAATTAAAAATAGCCCGCTTTTCATGGGTCATAATTATTTTGACTGACTGATAACATGTCCGTTTTTGCATGCGTAACGAATTCTATTTCTCAATCCAAGCTTCGTTGGCACATGAGTTACGATCATCAAAAGTGAAAGTTACGATCATCATAGCAGATAGAATAATGAAGTTACGAACATCATCGAGTTTTTTTGTATCTCGATTTTCTTTCTTCTCGTCAAATTTCCATGTTATGGAAAACAACCTTTCAATGAACTGACTTAACAACATTTTTCTTCACATAATACAAATATGAAAATAAACTGTTAACATGGAGAAAATGGCCTAATAAAATTTTCCGGTTTTTCCATCCGCCATGTTGGGATGATCGTAACTTCAGTTACGATCATCACGTTGACGCCAGTGAAACATGGGAAGCCCTTTACCTTACCACTGTTATTACTGCAATGCGACCTTTGCACGACTCGATCAAATGAAAAAGCACTCAACAGAAATCCACAACCACCATTGTTTATACTGTGATACAACATTTCCACAATTCTATGACTCAATAATTGTTATTACGGCAAAACAACATTCGTCCTATTTGAAAAAAGTAATAAAACACTCGACGGAAAACCACGGCTCACTAATGTTTAAAGTTAAATACCTTGAACTGAATCCATCTAGTGGACATTATGGTTACAGAAGCCAATGTTATTCTAGAGAAAATAAAGCCTTTGGGACAAAAAATACAAACAGACTGTACAAGTAATGCATTGACAATACACAATTTTTTTGGAACAAAACCGGGTCATATGTCAAAACACATCATTCACGAAACCGGGTCCTGCCATTTTGACATGACCCATTTCTTTCGCCCCGTGCTTACTTATATCAATAATTAATAGCACAAAGTGACGATTCTTGTCATCTTTATTCATCAATCGTTCCTTCAATACATTTCGTTCTATTCAATGTGAGCAATTCGAAGAGAAACTGAGCGAAATTCGGGGATGGGGTCACGCTGATCGTCATTTTGCGGCATATTATCGCTTAGTCCGAGATTCCTCTGCCGTTCGACGACTATTTACATCTTTCTGTTGTCGTTGAACGTCAGAGCGCTTGCCATAAGCAAAACAGCGGATTTTCCTCCGCATCTCAACTGTAGCACATTTCCACGTTTTGTGGCTATCAGATTTTATTTTCTATCCAAAACCCTAATATGTATCGCTTCACCAATCATTTTTCTATTCATTCATAACCATCTTACCCTCAGAGAGTGGTGTTACACTCGATTACAGCACGTTTTTTCCTTACACCCGATGATTTGGTCATTTCACTGCAATTTTTTTAACGTGATCTTGCGATACTAACTGAAAGATGACAGCAATGCATTGCATGATGGGAGATACTAAATGCAGTGCGCCAAATTAGCATACGTAAACAAACATACAAGACGATATAAAGCGTATTCTGCAGGACAAACAGTTCCATCTACAGCTTAAATCAGAGCAGAAGGAAATAATACAAAATATGTTGGATAGAAAAGATTCATTTGGCAGTGTTATCCGCGGACTTCGGAGAGCATGTCTTACGTTTCCCCCTATTTTGGACAAGGTCAGATCATATATGCAAATCATCTCCCATGATACATTGCGGTAATAGTAGTTCTCTCGAAGTCACGTGACAAATATTTCAAAATGTCAGTGTTCAAAATGACGAAATCATATGGTCGGGAAATTATGCTGTAATGGAGTGTAACATCAATTTCTGAGGGTAAGATGGTTATGAATTAATAGAAAAATGGTTGGTGAAGCGATTTATATAAGGGTTTTGGATAGAAAATAAAATCTTATAGTCACAAAACGTGGAAATGTGCCTCTCTCGAGTGTGTGAGGAAAATCCGCTGTTTTGTTTATGGCAAGCGCTCTGACGTTCAACAACAGCAAGATGTAAGTAGTCGTCGAACGGCAGAGGAATCTCGGACTAATTATCGCTTATAATTTCTCAATTAATATACGATGACATAGCCAAAATGTTTCGTCTGACAGCAGGAAATGGTTAATAAAGCAAAAAACAAATAAATAAACATAATTCTTACCTTCTTCTTGCCTTCTTACAGTCCGGATCCGTTCCGGAATTAGATATGCACGAGTCCAAACATTTTTTGCCGGGTCAGTTTGTACACAGTGAAAAGTGCAAAGATAAAAACAGTTACAGAGTTCAAGACCACGCCAACGCGATTTACAGATGAATGGGGTCGTCTAAATTAGACTTGTTGTACATATTACTTTACATACAATAGTTGGTGATATTTATGAATATCTAATTGCCTCCTCACAGCTTCTTCAATTTTTTAAATCTGATCTCGATGTTTTACGAGTTCATATTTCGTTCATATTAAATGATTATTGCTTTCTCTCATAACAGATAAAAGTTCGCAGAACGCAGCATGTAAATTCACAGGGTCCTCGGGAAGCGGCAATAGCTACTTCAGAATTATCAAATAATAGAATTGACGGGGTGTTCCCTTTACAGTTGCGACATAATATTCTCATCTTCTGATATTGGTGGTGGTAGAGCAATATCAAGCAGAAACAGTTTTGGAGTCGTGCAAGCAGATGACGTCAGTGATGAAGGCATTGATAGATCTTCGGACATTTCAATAAGTTTATCTGCAAAGTCATCACAATCATGAGATATTACGATCCTGTGATTGGATGGAACATCGGTCAAAGTACTGACTGTCTGTTAGAGTAGTCGCCACTCAGAGATTCACTAATGGCGTTGTAAGATGCGGATATAGACGGTAGTAGGTCGGACAGTTAAACTGGAATGCATGGTGCCTTTTCCAATAGAATCGGATTGAGGAATCGCAATACAGTTAATGGATTGGTGCTCCTACAATTTACAAGATATCTGGAAACCTTGTGGGTTGTCCAGTATAAAGTCGACGATATCAAGTACTGCCGTATTAAGTCAGAATCCACATTAACTGTCCTAGGATGTTCATTCCTAACAACGCATGAATTATCGGTCGAGTTTTAACTGCCATTGGCAAGAACAATATCCCTAGTGGCGTTGGTTGGTGAGTAAAAGGTTGCATGGCGCTTTATCATTTGACTATTTCCCGTACTGAATTTGCATAGACTACATTTCATCAAATTATTATCTGACGAAAATTGTTTCATGCTAAAGTTCTTAATGGCAGTCCTCCGTTAGCCCACAAAGAAACATGGCCGTATATCCTTCCTCTATAGTAATCCATAACTGAAAAACAGATATAAAAACATGATAAGTATAATTTGTAGATGCACGTAAGTAACTTGAGCAAGGTCACCGTGATCAATACAACATATGGGGACGGCGATCGGCATCGTGCGGGGACGGTGATTTTGAAGCGGCAGAAAGCAGGTAGGTTTGCATTCTCAGGCATATTTTATTTGTATTTACTTAGATTGGACTGCAAGAAGTATATAACGGAACTTTAGGGTTAATTAGGAACTAATGTAGTCCAATTTCCATGCACAATACACTCCGGAAATATACAAACACTCCAGGAAAATACCACAGGGGACAGTCTTAGCTGGTACTTTACTCGATTTGGCACTTCTACACCAATTAAGCCCATCATTTTTACTCCAACAAATACGTTAACAATGGGAAAGGTTCATGTATCCTCAAAACCTTGTGAAAACCTGGCATAACATTGTTTTCGATAACAACATCATGTTGTGTAGAGGGACGACGATCTTGGTATCCTATGGGGACGAGGATCATTTTTTTTAATCAACGTTTTTATTATTCTGGGGAAGTATTGGTAACCCATTTTCAAGTTACAAATTGACGTAATTTACAGGCTGATCACAATACCGAATAAAAACAATATAAGACAGCAAAAAAAAAAGAAAAAAACGAGATTAATCCGATTATTGTACTCCGTCTCCGAGGGCAAGGGGATATACGGTTTAATATGTGTCTGTCCGTCTACGGGGCCCGAATGAACTGGGATTAACTCGGGTGTCTCGAAGGGTGAGCAGTTCCCCGTTCTTGGTAGGTGCTAGACTATAACATGATGTACTAAATAAATTATAAAATGTGTTCCAAACATATCAAAATAAATTAAGAAACTTTCATGACAATTCTACAGAAAAGGCATTGATCAATAGAAATGCCATAAGCAAGAAGAACGTAGAAAGTATGCTATAGAAAAAAGGTGACAACAAAACTCCGAATACGTTCAAAGAGGAACGCCATTTTACAAATCGAAAGGCAAATCCAAGTCACCCAAGAAACAACTGAGGTCAATCCTCATATTCCTGACTAGGTATAGACATCTGAAACCTTCATTCACATGTAAATCAGCAGCCTACATTTTCCATAAATGAGCGCAACATTCTTTTAAAGCAATTAAAATAATGTATTTCATATCTCTGTGTTACTACTAATACATATAGACTTGTATGTGATAAAGTTTACCAGTTACTTGCCCATGGTCGGTGGTTCTCTCCGGGCACTTTTATCTTTGTGTTATTTCAGTTTTGTTTTCAATTGGACCTACAAGGCTCGTTACACAATCTAACAAATCCTTGTCATTCTCATAGATCGACTCTTTAATAGTTAAAGGCATCCCGCCTTCAAACCCAAACATGTCTACATCACCACCCTTCACATCAACTCCAGCCGTCACTTTTTTACCGTCAGCGCATAACATGAATGCGTCTCCATCAGATTTCCCAATCGAATCAAGGATAGGGTCAATAACTCCAGGGAATATTTGAGTGGGAATGTCAAAGTCGCCTATGTTAAAAGTTGACAACGTTTGAATGCTAGGAACTGCAACAATAATGAGCGCATGTTCAGGAGACAAGGATCCTGTGGTGATTGAATCCATGACTTGACCTACATTTCTTGGTCCACTCATATAATATAGAAATTGCGCATGAAATAACCTATATCCGGTTTTCCAGAAGCGTTTTGTTTCTTCAAAATATCTCATCTCAGAAGTGTGCTGCTTTGAGTAGAAGCGGCAAGTTTCTAAAAATAACAGGAATGACAAATTGTCAAGAGGAAATTTGTCATCTTTGACTAACGACAAGAAATTTAAAAACTCCTGATCTCTCCCTATAGTTTTCAGTTTCTCAATAGCAGAGTCAACCAAAACATGCAACTCTAGGCATGAGGCTAATGGGGGAAACGCGGATGGAGAAAACGATTGTAGACAAGGCGAAAACATTCTTTGTCCATTCTTTGTCGGTTTGGAGTTGAGTTTTGTGAAGCACTTTGTCGCTTTCCATATAAATCATTTTGACTGGTATAAGGTTTCCATCGTTTTGGTGTTACACTTTTACTTGGCGTGGCAGTTCGTTTCTTTGTTTTTGGCCTGTGAAGCCACAATCCAGGTTTTTTCCTTGTCATTGTAGAAGCTGCAAGTATTATTTATTATTTATGACTATATATGTATTAGTTTGTTTGTTTGTTTGTTTAATGGGGTTTTACGTCACTGCAGCAATTTTTCAGCTATATCGGACGACCAGTTTTAGTGGTGGAGGAAGCCGGAGTGCCCGATGAGAACCACCGACCATGGGCAAGTAACTGGTAAACTTTATCACATACAAGTCTATATGTATTAGTAGTAACACAGAGATATGAAATACATTATTTTAATTGTTTTAAAAGAATGTTGCGCTCATTTGTGGAAAATGTAGGCTGTTGATTTACATGTGAATGAAGGTTTCAGATGTCTATACCTAGTCAGGAATATGAGGATTGACCTCAGTTGTTTCTTGGGAGACTTGGATTTGCCTTTCGATTTGTAAAATGGCTTTCCCCTTTGATCGTGTTCGGAGTTTTGTTGTCACCTTTTTTCTATAGCATACTTTCTACTTTCTTCTTGTTTATGGCATTTCTATTGATCAATGCCTTTTCTGTAGAATTGTCATGAAAGTTTCTTAATTTATTTTGATATGTTTGGAACACATTTTATACTTTATTTAGTACATCATGTTATAGTCTACTGAGCACCTACCAAGAACGGGGAACTGCTCACCCTTCGAGACACCCGAGTTAATCCCAGTTCATACGGGCCCCGTAGACGGACAGACACATATAAAACCGTATATCCCCTTGCCCTCGTAGATGGAGTACAATAATCGGATTAATCTCGTTTTTTTTCTTTTTGCTGTCTTATATTGTTTTTATTCGGTATTGTGATCAGCCTGTAAATTACGTCAATTTGTAACTTGAAAATGGGTTACCAATACTTTCCCAGAATAATAAAAACGTCGATTAAAAAAAATGATCCTCGTCCCCATAGGATACCAAGATCGTCGTCCCCCTACACAACATGATGTTGTTATCGAAAACAATGTTAAACCAGATTGTCACAGGGTTTTGAGGATACATGAACCTTTCCCATTGTTAACGTATTTGTTGGAGTAAAAATGATGGGCTTAATTGGTGTAGGAGTGCCAAATCGAGTAAAGTACCAGCTAACACTGTCTGAATACTCTACCCTGTCGTATTTTACTGGAGTGTTTGTATATTTCCGGAGCGTATTGTGCATGGAAATTGGACTACATTAGTTCCTAATTAACCCTAAAGTTCCGTTATATACTTCTTGCAGTCCAATCTAAGTAAATACAAATAGAATATGCCTGAGAATGCAAACCTACCTACTTTCTGCCGCTTCAAAATCACCGTCCCCGCGCGATGCCGATCGCCGTCCCCATATATTGTATTGATCACGGTGAAGGTGTTTGGTTGAAACAGTGAATAGTGTGTGGTTACAATACTTTGTATCAGGCCTCGTCTGTTTTCTGAACTAACCCCATCACAACTCGTTGCTATCGCGACTCGTAGCGATACTGGTTCACACAACAGGTTCAACCTGATACATAGTTTTGTACAAACACACTTTATATATTGTACATGTAATGGATATGTATCTACATATGAACACGGACATTTTTCTTGAGGACATCTAGACCGACTATCACCATTCCCATGCTTTTTCCAGGACGGTGTAAAATTGTGAAATCGTAGTATGACAAGATTTAAATACGTTGTGCAATTCGTCCTTTTGGCTCTTTCATGCTAAAAAACCAAACTCAAGCTAGATGATCAGTTCTAATGACAAAATTTTCTACCAAGTAAACACTGGCAATAATACTCTACAAAGTACCGGTATCTCAAGGACATGTAACAAATATATTTTCTCTGCTTTGTTCAGCGTTCTACTGATTCGTCTTGATGGTCTATTCTTATGTCGCCTTTGTCTACTTTGTCGACTTACTCTTGGTTCTGGTGGCAATGGACTATATCGGCTTTGTATACTGCTGACAATGGTTTCAGTCATGTTTTTCATGGCTCTTATCGCTTATGGTCTCGGTCATCATGTTTTTCATCATGGATGCAATTAATACCGGTACTCTCTATGAGTCCAGTAACCTCCATCTCCTTTTGTTTAACAAATGTGCCATCAGGAGAGGACAAATCAATTTCGCTCTGTATTTCGTGTATCCTATTTCGTGTTTTCTTACTTCTAGTTGCAGGTGAACTTTAACATGGAAATGGTCTCTGAATCACAGTGATATCTACATGCTCTGTATTTTCGTCTGTGAACTGTTTCAAAATCTTGCTGTAATCTATGTTTATTTTGATTCAGTTGTATCTCCCCCATTTCCTTGGACTGATCTTGTCTTCACCATTTCTATTCTCTTGTCGTAGTCTGTGGTAAAGAGTTCGAATCAGTTGATACTCAGATTATGCTCGAGTAACCTATCGCTATCACCAAATATGAGAGGGGTTGGGACGGGTTTCTATAACTATGCTGTCACCACCCGTGTTCTAGTACACAGAGAACTACAGTGTATTAACAAGATTCGACAACTAATCTAGAAATGGTGACATAACTGAATTATATAAATATATACTGGATTGGCTCAGTACTTTAATAAAAACGGGTCCTAATCGGATCAAAGGGGCTAGACTAACGAATGCTATAAAGTGTAATTAGAGGGTTTCCTTTAAAATTAGAAATATCGTGAGTCTGTACTCATGAACGAGAGATGTCGTTGGGACATCTATCATAGACTATCTCATAATTGAATAAGTTCATTCTGACGATCAAATAGTCTCTTGTTGGATCAGCAGACAAGACGATCTGAAATCTCACGAGACAGTAATTTTAAAGGAACCAAAACAACTGAGGTCCAGATCAGACGAGTAGGACGGGGAGGGGGGTGATTGTTGCTTAACGCCAATTCAGCAATTTTTCAGCTATATCATGGCGAGAACAAGTTCATTTTCAATGAGATGCAATGAGGTCCGCCTTGTTCTACACCAACACACTGAGTTGGATTTTTTTCAGTGCTAGCCCACTGAAACAACATTTCGCGAGTAGCCAACCAGTCTTCGCTCTTTCTCCTTAATGCTGCGTGCAACAAATACCAATTTTATAGCCTTTGGTTTGGCCTGGCCGAAGCTTGAACCCACGATCTACCGCATTGGCGGCTAACCATTACGTCACCGATGCGGTTAAGGACAGCGGGGAGTATTAACTTTAAAATAAATAAGATATATTAGTGAGCATGGTATTGTATTATCATGATTATGATTCAAAAGTAATTTCAATTTCACAATTTACAATATTAAACAATATAAATATATTTTCAACTAGAATTAAGGATTAATTAAGCATCCAAATGTACCACGGTGTTCAACCAACCAACTTACGTCGACAATAAATGATCCCAGATACAATAAAAATTACTTATGTTAAATAGTTATCTTAGGTTTCATATTCAATATTTGAAGTCGTGAAAATTCTATATTTTCTGGTTTATCTCAGAAAATAAATCGATGTTGTATTTTCTTACATTATCTGAAGTGAGAAATTTAAAAACAAAAAACAAAAAAAAAACAAAAAAATCTTCTTTTTTTTTTTGTATGATTCTGCTATTAATGTCGATGGCACTGATGAAAGTGGGCTCTACTGTAGACTTGCTACAAGTCCCTTCCTTTCTTTTAATTTTTCTGTATTTTGTCTACTTAATAACACACCTGATTACTGATAGCAGTCAATGTAATATTTTATCAGTAAAACAACTGTTGTGTTACATAGACAAAATTAAATGGATATACAGGTATAGAGAGGGACTTGTAGCAAGTCTAGCTCTACTGCTGCATAATTGTAATTGAATTTGTTTTCATTTTATTTGTATGTTGTTACTATGTCTTTGTCTATTTGACTTGTGTACGTTGTTTAATTTGTATATATTTCTTGTAAAGTTATATATGCCTTCAACCCTTCGGGGTAAAATTGTGCATTGAAATAAAGTTATTAATTAATATACATGCATTTATGCTTGGTAATTAAGATGAATTGCATGTATACATGATGGGTAGATTGCTCTATGTCTTATGTAATTGTTTTCTTATTGTTCCATCTTGTTGTTGGAAGGGATTTGTATAGGCATATCCTGTTAATATGACATCACTAATGAGATTGGCGAACATTCCTATTGATTTGTCAATAAAATATTTGAAATGATTTCAAGTGACTGGAAACAGGCGTGGAAGGATCCGTCAAGTGAAAAATATTTTCAATAAAAATTAATTAATCTGAGTACGGAATGTAGGAATATTATATCTACATTTTCAGCTAAATTCTATATTCCTTCAATGCAATAAATCATAAAAATCTATTTACAACATATGTTTTACGTTGTTTCATTTCATTATCTGTTGTGGACGGTCATTAGATACACCATTTTCAGAGCCTTTCGGATCTTATCTTAAAACAGGGTAAAAACCAGAGAATGCCTTAATGTTATGGAATCATCCAGCACAGAAAGTTTAGCTCCAACAGAATTTCCTTGTTCATCTTCAATAGAAAGTTCACCTGGCCTTACTGTAGCTGTAGAACGTTGTCCTTTGTGTGACGGAACTAAGAGAAAATATTACTGCAAGTCATGTGTAAAACAGGGACTATTTATCCACTCCAAAGCAACAGTGTGTCGAAGGTAGAGATGAATATTTTGACACGCAGTATATGTGGAACGCGGGTTTTAATTACATGTTTGGATTTAAAGAAAATTTGGCAATGAGAAAAGAACTCATGATGCCACTTTTGTTTAAGTTTTAATTTAATCACCATACATGGTGTGGTCCTGAAATTATGTGGTGACTCATGTCAGTCACGACTTGCATATTAATCTCGTTGAGATTCTAAGATTCCGAAGAATTTTCCTGTCTGTTTAGAATGAATATACAGACAGAAAATTTCTTCGGAATCCTAATCTCAACGAGATTAGACTTGCATCTCATCAATAGTAATGTTGAAAAGGGGAGTCCAAGAATTATGGTATCGGTTCCGTTCATCCTACATGTAATTACACATTCGCCAAAAAAAATTGCCCTGGGTTCGTTCAGCCTAAAAGTGGGTCCGTTCGCCCTGATAATTAATCTAAAAGGTATTTTAATGAACATAATACAGATACAGATATTTTTATTAACTAATCACAGTGCCCATTGCTGAGCAGAATAATCAAACAATGAATACACATATATGATTGGGTTGATTGGTTACAGATATAATATAAAGAAACAACAAAAGACACAGTTCAAGTACAGTTAAAATATTAAAGTACAAAGAGACAAAAACAAACAAAAAACAAACAATCAATAATTTGTATAATATATCAATATGAAGAGAGGGAAGCAACCCCTCCATTTAATAAAGTGTATCTTTTTTCAAATAATTTAACTAATAATTTTGCTACTGATGACATAATACACCTTTCCACTCTTTTATCAATCATCAGTAGATTAACCAATCGCAGCTGGTAAATTTTACACGTGGGTAAACAGCTGATTAGTGCACGTGTTGTCCGACATAACCTCGGTCAAACATTGATAAAGTTGTAACAAAGAATATAGAAGAAAGGCAAACATTTATGTGAAAATGGTTAAAAGATGTGCTTGGGGAACATGTAATTCTGATGCAAGGTATCCAGAAAGGATTATAAATATGCAAATTTGAAAATATTGATATAAATATAATACAAGATAATAACAATTCCCAAAGGAACTCCTCATTTAATAAGGATATTAAAAAACAACTGAAACAGAAATATGAAGAATTATTTTTTGATAAGCTAAAATCAATTAAGAAAACATGAAAATTTATATATACAATAAAATTAAAACTGAATATGAAATGAATAACTATATACTCAATATTAATTATGAAGACAGAAAACATTTATGTAAAATGTGTCTATCAGATCATTTTCTTGAAATTGAAAGAGGAAGATGAACATGAATTAAAAAGTAAAATAGAATGTGTAAATTTTGTGATTTAAAACAGGTTGAAGATGAGTTTCATTTTTTCTTTATAGATGTAAGAATTATAACCATACTTTCCATACTTTGAGAAATATACTGTACAAAGATATAAACGGAATCTGTCCCAAATTTAATGAGTATGACAGAGCTAAGAAATTACAATTAATTCTGTCATCATCACAAATTATGCGGTTTACGGTACCATTTGTTAAAAAGTCGATAGTACTGAGGAAAGTGGGCTCTACTGCTGCATAATTGTAATTGAATGTAGATCAATTTGTTTTCTTTGTCTATTTGACTTGTGTACGTTGTTTGTATATATTCCTTGTAAAGCTGTATATATGCCTTCAACATTTATACCATTCCCTAAACCAAAAACTAATTATGAAGCATATTTACGATGGATTAAAGCCTGTGGGAGACCAGGGGCTGTGTTCTCGAAAGTGTCTTAGGACTAAGACATGTCCTATTGATTGATTGATGTTTAACATCTTAGGATAAATCTTAGTCCTAAGCCGTGTTCTCTATGGAGGTGTCTTAGGGTGGTCATAACCCCGAAATGGTAACATAATTTGATAACGGTAATGACTGTATTTCATCATAAAAAATGTTTTACATATTAGTTCCATATCGTATATGAACCTCAGAACTATGTATATAATAACTGCAAATTAAAGAAAACAAGAAACAGGCTCATGGGATACAGCGTAAAAAATAAATGAAATGGAAAAAAAATCTTTATTTGCATCTTATAATTTATTATGAATATTTTTATCAAGGATTTGTTATATGTTAATATTGGAAATAATTGTTGTGCACACTATTTCTATTATTATACTTATTGCATTGACACTTAGGACATAGTTAAGACATCCTAAGTTAGGATAGTCTTAAGACAGCTTCGAGATCACTCCTAGGACATGTTCTAAGATGGTCTTACCATCCTAAAAATCATTCCAAGACATATCTTAGGATACTTTCGAGAACACGGCCCCAGGTCAACAACTTAATATAACAGACGACACATATGTGTGTTCAAAGGTATCATAATGTACATTTTAATTTTATATAAGAAATAAATAAGGGTTTTGATAAATTTTTGGTGTTATATATTGAATCAGTCAAATACATATATACTGTAGAAATTATTTGTAGATAAGATTATTTGATAACGAGAAAACAAACATTGCATGCTATTTACACAAGTCTGTAATATGATAATAATTATTTTCATTATTATTATCTTACTGATAAAAACTTATAAATTTTTATGAGGCATATTTATTGAAAATAGAGATATACTTTAAATTCAACAAAATAGTACTAATAATTCCTTTTATTTATATGCGTTGTTCATTTTTTCTCATAGACCGGTAACACTTGGGTGCAATGTTCACCTCATTATCATTAACTTCACAAAAATGTATACTATGAATGTATCCCAATGTGAAATAATTATATCCCTGGTCTTTTGATCGTCCAGTAAGTGTTTATCCTTAATAATCAATATTTATAGTGTGTGGTAACACATTAAGTTTTGTAGTGACCGCCATTTTGTTGATTAGCTTGTCCTAGGATGCTGTGTTGCTATGGGTTGATAAGGGGAGGCGGGCTTATCTTGAAATAGTGGAAAGGTGTATTAGCCTATCTTCAGAAATTAGTAACCAAATAAATTTTAGTTCATTACTTAAAAATTGGAAATTTGGGTATTTGTCACTTATAAAATTAAGATAATCAATTCATATTTTAATTAAAATTAAAGAAGTACTGATATAGAAAAGTATTAATTAAAAAAAGTATGAGCTTCTTGAAAATAATTAAGTCAAAAAAAAAATACCAGTGTTTCCGCTAACGGCTTTAAAAAAATTAGGGTCGGTAGGTAGGTGTACACTTTTTTTTTTGTACCCCCCAAGATGTTTAGTTTTTTTTGCAAGATGTTTGTAGCATGTCTTCGTTCTGTTTGCATGTAAATTAATTGATTCATTATCTAGAATAATACAGTTTTACTGCATCTGTGGTCTAACATAAGTTACCCAGATTCAGTATTCTTTATACATATAATGTGATAAGGTCCTGAAGATTGTCTTGAATATCAGGGAGATTAGGCATTTTTGAGATTGATATCAGGGAGATATTTTATCAACATTTTTATCGATGTAAGAAACCAACTTTTGAATATTGTTTGTTCATTTAAGTATTAGTACATGTAAGTAAGTAAGTAAGTAAATATTTATTGGCATATCATAAAATACAGTTTAAGCAAAATACACTAATAATTTCTGCACTGGTTACATTTTCATCCAGAGAAGTCGAATTATTCTTTTGAACAGTTCCACTTATCTTGTCTTGTCAAATTTTATCGCCCCCAGTTGCAACACTAAAGTTTGCTTTGCATAACTTGCAAAATGCAAAAGAATCTCCTCTTTCACTCGATTCAATAAAATCAAATTCCGTTTTCCATTTTTCCTGAAACTTTGAAGCATATTTTGTTTTCTTTCTGAACGAATTTCCGGGAGATGAAAAATGACGCTTCTGAGAAGCCATATTTCTGCAATTTTTAAAATGGCTTCAAATTAACTTGTATTTTATTGCTACACAAACAAAGTGATTAGATTTTACAACTTTTATTATTCTTGTCAAAACAGACTAATTAGCTCACTCGACCGTGTCGTTGACTGACAACACCTGACATACACAGTACACACTTCAACATAGGAAACATGTGACCATAATCTAATTATATTGCCTAGGGGATTTCCAATAATTTACAATGTTTACACATTGAATTTTGATTTTTTGCTTTTCATGGATATGCAGGAGAAAATGGCTTGTATCCAGGAGTTGTTTTTTGTGGGCTCATTTGCGTGAGACTCCCGCTCAATGCGGGTGCTATCACATATATGCAGATTTTATCAATATTAATGCTATATTTAATACTGTTAATCTCATTTTTTTTTCTTCAGATATACAGATTTGTTACATAAGCTTGACTTTTTAAAGATTGATAGGGACCAAGCTCTTGACAAGTAAGCAAAACACATGTAAATAAAATGCATAAGCATTAAATCTGTGATCCTTAACTGGTTATCTTCAAGGTTTTATATAATAAATGATTTGCCTTTGGGAAAAAGCATAAAATGATCATTTTGTACCAGTGTTTTTTTATGCAATGAAAATTTTTATTGTGATCATATTACATGTAAAGGTATTATGGTACAATGTATATGGGTGTGTGGTCCTCATTGTCGTTTTCCATTTTTAGATGCAAAGTTTTTTTCCAGAATAACCGATTATAATAATAGAAGTTCTGATTTACTGATACTTCTGAAATTTTAAGATTCGTTAAATGTGCAGAACAATATAAGTAAGTATATTAACAGCTGCAGTATGCCATGATGTTTAATGCCACTCTCAACAATATTTCAGTTTTATTGGTGGAGTAAATCGGAGTACCTGGAGAAAACCACTGACCTACCCCAAGTCACTGACAAACTTTACCACATAATGTTGTATCAAATACACCCCACCTGGCTCGGCTGACTGGTATTCGAACTCACAACGTTAGTGGTGATAGACACTGATTGCACAGATAGTTATCAATCCAATTACATGTACCATACAATATGCCAGAAGGAAAGGAAAGACACCATATTTATAGATAGCAACTCAACCACTATCAGTTGTAAGTAGACTACTACCAATTTTCTATGTACTCATACATGAGGAATTTAATAATTTACGGAAAATATCTCTAAGATAGTATTTTTGTTCTCATTATTACATGTATTTATAGATGTGGAAAGAAAAGAACCCCAACTTTACAAATAGATATAAAGGTAAGTTACATGATTTGACTGTGGCTTCACATGGTTTACCTTAAACCTGATGATTTAACAGTTTAAATATAAATATGGTTAGGAGTTGTGGTGTTTAATGCCACTTTCAACAATATTGCAGTTCTATCGTGACAGTCAGTTTCATTGGTGGAGGAAACTTTAGTACCTGTAGAAAACCACTGACCTGCCACAAGTCACCAAATTTTTTTATCACATAGTGTTGTATCTAGTGCACCTTGACTGAGTGGGATTCAAACTCACAACGTGAGTGGTGATAGGCACTGATTTCATAGGTAGTTGTAAATTCAACTACCATACGATCAAGTGACTCAAGTCCCTAAACTATAAATAGTAGTGCTTTTAAACTTATACTGTTAAAAATCATCATAACATGGTGAATAAGTTTTTCAGGTCTATCTTATTTTTTTATTTATTAATGGATTGCTTTGGTTGTGTATTATAATTTGCTGTCTTGAATTACTCACCTTGAGTGTTGTAGATTGTGGGTTAAATTCTCGGTATGTTCAAACCAAAGAATTGAAATTTGCTTCTCTGCTTAGCATGGAACATTAAGGAGTAAGATCAGAGACTGGTTGGTTCGTAGTCTGGGTTATGTGTTTAGAGTAGAGTAACAGTGACATCATTAAAGAGTAAGATCAGAGACTGGTTGGTTCGTAGTCTGGGTTATGTGTTTAGAGTAGAGTAACAGTGACATCATTAAGCAGTAAGATCAGAGACTGATTGGTTCGTAGTCTGGGTTATGTGTTTAGAGTAGAGTAACAGTGACATCATTAAGGAGTAAGATCAGAGACTGGTTGGTTCATAGTCTGGGCTATGTGTTTAGAGTAGAGTAACAGTGACATCATTAAGGAGTAAGATCAGTGACTGGTTGGTTCATAGTCTGGGTTATGTGTTTAGAGTAGAGTAACAGTGACATCATTAAGGAGTAAGATCAGAGACTGGTTGGTTCGTAGTCTGGGTTATGTGTTTAGAGTAGAGTAACAGTGACATCATTAAGGAGTAAGATCAGAGACTGATTGGTTCGTAGTCTGGGTTATGTGTTTAGAGTAGAGTAACAGTGACATCATTAAGGAGTAAGATCAGAGACTGATTGGTTCGTAGTCTGGGTTATGTGTTTAGTGTAGAGTAACAGTGACTTATCTACCTGTGGACTGTTTTTTCAGTGATCTAGTACTTTAAACATACAACTCAGCTTGTTGGTCAAGTATAAAACAGACATCATCATTATCAAAAATTAACTTGTTCTTATCATATGATGGCTGATAGAATATTCATTTGGTGTGTTCTTATCATATGATAGCTGATAGAATATTCATTTGGTGTTAAGCAAAAATCACTCACTCTTTATCATGTCTCCCCTTCGAACGAAGGGAGACATATTGTTTTAGTCTGATTTTTTTCTTCCGCTTCCGCCTCTTCTGCTTCTTCTCAGCGAAAGCTTGTCCAGACCATAACTTTTTTGTTTTTCCAGATAGGTCAATTATATTTGGAATGTGGGTGCATGACCATAAGGCTGTGTGTCACATACCGTAATGACTTTCGTGGGCCCTTGACCTTTGACCTCAAGGTCAAATAATTGTTTTTTAAATAGTATTTTCTTGTCCGGGCCATAACATTTTTGTCTTTCGAGATAGGTCAATGATATTTAGTATGTGGGTGCATGACCATAAGGCGGTGTGTCGCGTACCATAATGATCTTCATGGGACCTTGACCTTTGACCTCAAGGTCAAATAATTGTTTTTTAAATAGTATCATTCAACTCATAATGTGTAACTTATTGTTGTACAGATGGCCGCATTAAGGGGAGACATAAGTTTTCGATATCTAAAACAGTTCTTCCTAGTTTATGTATGTATCTGTATGAAACTTGTTCATAGCCTGTTTGTGGACAAAATATTATACAAGTACCTATATACTGGTACAAATTTAAAGTGTTAAACATATGCATTGAGTTTCTCATTTTTGAACTTTTCAGTGAAAATTTTTGTATTTCTTTTTAAGCAAAACGATATAGAAGAATGTCGCAGAAAAATAGGATTATTGAAAAGTGCTTTAAAAACTGCCAAAGAACAGAAGTTAGAAGGTAATTAATAAAAGTTGAATTTGCAAGGATCAGGAAATGGAAAATTCCACTTAGGGTGTTACTAACATTTTAGTAGGAAATAAAGTTTGCCAAATTTTTTATGCAGATTGTGGTCTAATTTCTGAAAACAGATGCTGTCATACACTTCTTCTCCTGGCAGAATGTTATCTCTGAAAAGAAGTCTTTTCATGGTGCAAAAATCCTAGCTGTTAATTATGACATTGTAATATTGATCTAACATTGTATTGTGTGTTTGTGAAAAATTTAGAACAAAATAGGGGCCCGGGTGGCTCAATGAGTTAGGTCGTTGGATGTAGCAACTCATACAAGCCTATCACCAATATGGTTCGCGCCCGGCTTTGTAAATTACAAAAAAATGGTGCACTTGACTCGCAGCCGCAAGTTATAAAGTTTACCAGTTGCTTGCCCATGGTCGGTGGTTCTCTCCGGGTACTATGGCTTCCTTCATCACTAAAACTGGTCGCCATGATATAGCTGAAATATTGTTGAAAGTGGCGTTAAAACACCAAAAAATCAATCAAATCAAATCGTAGAACAAAATACAGTCAAACTTGGGACAAAGAAAAACTGGCCTTATAAGAGGTTCAATTCATATGAAACTTTCTATGACAGGACAAGAAAAGGTGACTTTAAGTACAGGTGACCGCTTAATAGAGGTGACCGCATGTTCACCTAAAGAGCTGTAGATCGTGGATTCAAACCTTGGTCGAGTTGAACCAAAGACTTTAAAATTGGTATTTGCTGCTTCTCTGCTGAGCATGCAGCATTAAGGAGTAAGAGCAAAAACTGGTACACATGGAATCAGGATCATGTGTCCGAGTGGAGGAACAGTTGTTTCAGTGAGCTAGCACTATAAAAATACAACTAAGTGTGTTGTTATACTACTAAGCGGACATCATCATCGTCTCATCAAAATTATAACTTGTTCACGCCATGATATAGCTGGGAAAAAATTTCCCATTCTGTGTTTAACGACAATCAGTTGCTCACTATTTCAGAATGGACAGGGTTTTGTGTTAATCTTGATATCTACCTTTCAGATAAGAAACGTTTAGAAGATAAAAGAAGAATAAATGGAAGTAGAAGTGTGAAGTCAAAAACTCATAGAGAGAAGAAACTCTTAATTCAAAAATTCATAAAAGAACAGTCGCAGGAAAATGAGAAAAAACATGAGCTTCTCGAGTCTAAGATGGATGAACTGGCAGCAATGCGACAGTATCATATTAATGTCTTACAGAAATATATCTTCTCAGTGGAAGAAGTCACGCCACCAAGGTAATGAATTCACACAACACTTCAGTCTTAGCATTGTGCCAATATCACATGAATGGTGGTTTTTATGCCCCCGCGACAAAGAATCGGGGGGTGGGGGGAGGAGTATATTAATTTACCCTTGTTTTATAGTAAATTCCAGAACAGATATTTGGTATATATGATTTGCATGTGAAATAAAAACTTTTTATTTTTGGTTGTTCAGTTTAGAAAGCTCTGAATTTTATAAAGTTTCAAAAGTCTGAAAAGAAAATTTTCTATCACTTTTCAGTTCTTTTATTAGACTTTTATTGATTTGTTATCTTATAAACAGGGTTAATTGAAAAATTTGTAATTGATATATTGAATTTTTTTTGACAAGAATAATTTTTTTTTAGATTGATAATATTTTGAATTCAGTTAATATGATAAAATCTGGTTTTTTTTTCATGGTGATGTCTTCTTCTCATTACTGGGGGGGATACATTAACATATAATTAGTTTTAAGCAACTTGTTATATTTGATTTAATCCATATATTTTGCAGTGCCTTAGAACACAACATGGCTGTGAGCACAGTAAGTGCCCTGAGGGATGCCAGTCATACCACTTATATATGTGGTAAATGGGTGTATACTAACAGTTTAGAAGATGGCAATTATTGTATCATAGAACCAACATTACCTAGCAATGGAGACTATTCATCTTATAATTTATGGGGTACTTTCTATCTTTATATTATACACCATGATATATTGAGTGGGATAAATTATTATTGATCCATTTGTCAGTGCGTCATTCAATCAGTTATCTTGTCACCCCCGACACTTCAGAAGTTAATGAATGCAGATTAGTTCTCCTTCATGTAAAGATCTATCACTAAAACAATCAAAATGTAAAGGATAAGATTAAGTAACATTCATTTACCCCCAAAAAAATGGTTTCTTCTAAATATATTGATTGGTTCCATTGATTAGAGCGTTTCAATTTTTCATAATGTTCATTTGGATTGATGTGATAAACCTAAACCACTAATGAAAAAGCCAAGTTCAAATGACAGTTTTAAAAATATATTTTGTTTCCATAGTACTGGGTAGTGAAATGAAAAACAAAAAATACCACACTGATTGTGTCAGTCATGTTACGTAAGTCTTGCATTTTGCCTTTTGTGTCATCATTGGTCGATAATCATTGAAACCATGAATGTAATAAACAATTATGGTGGACAAAATGTGTTAAGCAGTAATACAGATATTATGCAAATATTCCATGTGATTGTGGTCAATATACAAGAATATTTTCCCGAGGTACCTTGAATTGCATGGATGTATTATATTGATCAATGGCAGAGGGTAATATAACGCATCCAAGCAATTCAAGGTACCGAGGGGAAAATGTTCTTGTATATTGATCATAGTCACATCGTATATTTGTTATATTATATTTTAATAGTAAAATAATCAAAACTAAAAAAAATATTATTAAGTGTAAGTTGACATACTAAATGAGACAAACAGCAAGAAATTTCAAGTAGTCTAACAGTTCTGATAATAAACATTATTATACTTTATGCAAATTTCTTACATTATCCATTCATTTCATTGGACAAGCGGCATTTGTTAATTTTCACTAACCTTTCATAAGCACCACCCATCCCTAGCAACATGTGATAATATTAGCAACGGGTGTTAATGCCTAAAATTAACACCCGCTCCGACCGAGGTTTACCGATTCTTATTTCCTCATCATTTCCGTTATCACCAGATGACAACAAACCGTCAAACGCTCGTCATGGCGTTTGTAGACATTACGGAGGATAATATCTCTGAATTAATGAAATAAATTGAAGCGTACACGAAGCCAAATGACGCCTGATCTTTACGTTTTAAACTGGAAGTCTTCATATGACGTCATGTTATTAATTTTTCAATTTGTCAACAACATTTCGCGAAATTTTAATTCGTGCGATTTTTAGAGCATGAATATGCAAGAATGATATATTTCTATTTACAATATTGAATTTAAGATTTATCAGTATTGAACGATATTAAAATTTAATGCCAAACATTTCAAACAACAACTGCACTGTAAATTTTCATTTGTTTTCAAAATGAGAAAGACTACATTGGCTTGAAAATTATTTATGCAATAGTCAGAATATAGAAGCAAACATGTAATAATATTTATCAAAATATACTATTAACATTTTACATTAATTGTTATAAACATTAGGTTATTATCTTGCTAAATTTGATGTTTTGTTGTTGTTAATGTAAGTAAACTATCTTAATTTATGACTTTTTATTTTTTTAACAATTGTCCCAATAACATAATGCACACTTGAATTATTAGGCATTCAGTATAATAAAAAACATACTGCCCTTGGATGAAGGTTTTAGGGTGATTAACACACTCTGTGAAAAAATTATCACCCGAGACTTCGTCTCGGGTGATAATTTTTTCCCTCCTGTGTTAATCTACCCTAACACCTTCATCCAAGGGCAGTATGTTTATATTAACAGTACATGTGCTGTTATTAAAATTAAATATAGGTTGCGAATGTTTTTATCTTTGTCGTCGGTTTACAATAGATTGGTTTAAACCCGGAGATCGTCACTGGGCTATATAACTCGCGCGCGGGAATTTCAAACGTTATATTCCCTGGTGGGCATGGCAAGTGAAGCTAGAATAGATAAAATAGCGAAAAATATTGAATTTCTAATATTAAAAGAAATCTAGTTCTAAAATATAATAAATTGATTTATTTTGCGAGAATGGATTTCTCAGAGCAATATCACATCGAATGCAAAGCATGAGACGTGAGATGTGATGAGAAGTCATATTATACAATTACAGTCTTTTGTTGAGGTCAGTGCGAGTTTTTATGGACCTTAAAATCGATATTCACCGAAGCCTTTCGGCTGAGGTGAATATTGATTTCTAAGGTTCATAAAAACTTGTATTGACCGATACAAAAGACTGTAATTGTTTTATTACATTAAAATGAAAAGTGAAAGTGAAACCAAGTCAATTTGAAATGAATCACTTCATTATGACGTCATACATAAGGCAATGGAAAGTGAAAATGAAAGCGAGTCAATATGAGTTTTAATCAAACAATATCAAATTTTACGGAATGTCAGGTGACAGCATGATAGCCAATAAAATTGTTTAAATAGAATCATTATGTAATAATAAACAATTATTGCCTTCAATGGATGTAAACATCCAGAATTGTTAACCTGAAGGGGGTTGTTTTCCCGAGGGCTTTAGCCCGAGGGAAACAACCCCTTGAGGGTTAAGAATTCTGATGTTATTGAAGGCAATAACTGTTTTATTATACCGAACAACAGACTAAGGATTAGGCATTTAAATATATACATGCATTTAAACAAAATGTGTGTTTAATAACTTTTGACAAATTTTTAACAAATGTTAAACTATTTCATGTTTATATTAAAGTTCACAACACAACCAGTGATATAGGGCACATCAGTAATATTTAGCCAGTGCAGTCCTTTTCATATCCACGGTCACTGCATGGAATACTTCATTAGCCCTTTTGAAAAGCGGGTCGTGTATAATGTCAATTTCCAGTTCATGAGAGAAATGTCTAAATAGCCCAAAACGAATATTTTTAAGTGCAAAAAGTTTGTAAGATGTACCGTGCAAAATGTCATTAATGTAATTTTCGTTAGCCTTTCCGAATCTAGAAGTAGAAGAATTAGCGACTGCCATCCTGCTGATCCGACCCAATTGTAAACAAACAGACGACAATGTCACTTCCGGAAAGAGTTGTTTCCCTTTTGAGGCACGCAATGGGTTGTTTACCGTTTGGATTAATTTTTACAAAACATTAAAATTGTTTCAGGTCATGTGATTTAATTTAAGCCAATGAGAAGTTAGTGAGGTATAATAACATAAATTATTACTCTTCATGTAAGAAACTTTCATTATAATTGACATGATATTATCGAAACATAATTTTACAAAGAATAAATAGCATCGTTGTACTATGCACTCGCATAGTACTATTGTTGGAGTCATTACTATACTGATGGGCAGAGCTTAGAACAATGTTACGTCATTTAAATAGGCAGGGTCTAAACAGGATCACCTGAGCGCTTTTAGCAGTGTACAATTTACAATGTATTATACGTTTTTCTTTAACGTTGATGCTGTCGTCTGTCAAAACAATGGCCAGTTCAAGGTTTGGGAATTAAATATTTGACAGTTCATTGTTATTGTTGAAATTAAATATTTCTTGAATTTAAATGAATATTATTTGCCAACCTTTATACTATTTATACATTTTAGACAATTTTCATTTTTTTAAATCACCGAAGACCATCGGGTCGTGCATTATGCCTTCTAACCTTGGGACATATTTCGGCATATAACATGGACAACACAATATTATTGTATAGACAGAAATATTATGTTAATATCAGGCTAGTTACTTGATAATAAATATCATCGCATGATCAAAGGGAAAATGTACAAATCATTAATAAAAGATGATATTGAATTCAATATTGTCAGATTGAAGTCTCCAGAATTATCATAGGTATAAAATGGGGTAACTTTACCATCAGATTATTTATTGTTTGAATATCAAATTTATTTGTCGAATGAAAATTTATATGATGTTTGCACCACAGATTGATGTATACAGTAATACAGAAGTTTTATTTAGAATGTAAAACGAAGAGGTTATCAGAATTTGCTAATTTGGTAAATTTTCCGAAATTTTGATACAATGCAGAAAAACTTGGCAAAACAGCATATATATAGGTACCGGTACTCTGTACCGAATTAAGAAATAGTCTATTAAATTGTTTATATGACTTACCTAATTTTAACAAAGTCAGCCATATTTTTCAGTTGCCACAAGTAGAGAAAATGGAGGAAATCCTGATAACAGTTTAAGAAACCCTGGTCATACCATATGTGGAGCTTTGACATTAACCAGTCAACTTTTATCTGTTCTGTCTTATATTCTAGATGTAAGAGTACCATGGAAGCAAAATTACAGGTACAGTGTTTATTTTACCTGGTCAATGGCATTGTGACTTTAATATGCTGTTACATGGCATCTATTAATTTTCTGCATTTCAATATTCTCAGAAACTATTAAATGGTAAATTTGCAGTAATGAACATTTGAAATCCTAAAGCGATTCTTCATTTAGTTATGACATTAATACATCCGTTATGGCCACTCTGGATAACAACAACAATAGTTGATTGGCTTAAATATGAATAAGCATGACACAACTGCACCAATCGAAAAGAACCTCTAAAGGATTGATTTGTTAGCCATCTAATGAAATTCATTTATTTCTACTACTGACATCCAACAACAGCTTCTGGTGGCAGAAATTTGAAAAAATATCCTGAGAAATCATTTGGTCATTTTAACTTAAGCTTGTTGATAATGTCTCTTGTATGATTTTCCAGAGAAATTTGTAACATATCTAGATGTGTTGAGGAGGCATCTTAGTTGGGTGCATTAATATTGAGATGTGTGCATTATTAAGAATGTAAATTTCATAAAATTAAATCTGCTTAATCTAGTTTACTTAAAGGATAATGTAAAATAAGCAACGACTGGTCAGCTTTTCTGTTCAAAATTGTTGATTTGATGAGATAATACTGTAAGCAGAATGTGTTGTTATAGAATCCATGTCACTTTCAACAATATTTCAGTCATTTTTGTTGGTGAAGGAGAATCACTGACATGCTGCAAGTCATTGACTAACTTTATGGCATTACATTTTATCGAGTACACCTCACCACAGATTCAGCTCCTAAACTCTCACAGTTATGGTTAGCCCCTTTCAAAATTCAACACATTATGATGAGAACAAATTATTAAAATAATCTTTGCCAGTTGGACAATACAATGCAATCCTATGGTTATTTAAGAAATAAATTATAGAAGTAAGAATGTGTTGGCAGTTTTAACATGGATTAGCGGATATTAGTATTTTATCCCGAGCCAGAAGCGAGGGATAAAATTTACTAATATCCGCCAATCCATGTTAAAACTCAAAACACATTCTGGCTTCCATGATTTATTTCGATTCTGATATGTCTAAGAGTACAAATATGGTAGTATAATTTGATTGGAAGACGGTAATTTATACATACGCTTGCAGAAAATGTTGCACACAATTTATGTAGCTCGAAATAATACTGTGCCCTCTATCGGCATTATTCGGGTCACAATTTATGCTGCCAATGGAAACATCAGTCACATTCATCGGCGCATGTGCTTATGAGATAATATGAAGAAATAATTCTGGTTTTTTTTAACAAAGGGAAAGAGTAAGGTCATGTTAGAATTATCAATTTACATTTGATTGTCTATACTGAAATAATCTTTTATTTACATTCAAATTTTAAAAGGAACTTTATACATACCTGTTAACCTCAGAGATTGTGTATGTGGGAGATCTCCCACATTCCAACTATTTAATGTGGGAGATTTTGCGTGACGAACTTTTTAACACTAAAATTTTTAGATTAAAGCAAACAAAATTTACTGTACAACTTTTATTGTTGTTGCTGAGCAACATTACTTCAAACCACTTTGGTAGGACAATACAGCTTGTTTTGCTGATCTTAGAACAGAGTCACTTGGTTCGTACTCATAACACAACAAGTTATACTTTTGCTTTGCACATAATAAAGAACAAAGTGTGTCATTGTTCAACTCAGATCTCATATCTGTCTGGATTCTTTTTAACATAGAAAAAATTCTCTCTGGGTCTGCATTTTTAAGATTGGTTGATTTCCTTGTTGAAGCAACTGCTTTTTTGTGTGAATCTCCATCAGCATGTCTTTTAATATCATATACACCACCATGGCTGACACTAAAATTTGTAGAACAAAGTTTGCAAAATGCCATATCATTTCCTAAAGAAGTAGGCTGCACCCGATCGTATAATTTTGTCCAGTCCTCCAAGAATTTGCAATAATGTTTCTTTTTCTTTGAAGAAAGGGTGCTAGGTCCTGAATTCCAACGTCTCCTTGATTGTGACATAGTTGAATTGTATTTTTTTAAAGTTTTTTTCGTATTTAAGTAAGTAATTGAATGATATTCGCCTTCAAATTTTCTTTTTCCACAACTTTGATTCGTGTAGCTATCCATTCGATATTGTAAACAACTTACATTATCGGGGGAGGGTCTAAAACCAGGACAGGTATTTTTCAGTAGTTTTATATGTATAACTTTTGAACGAAGTGAGATATTTTCATGATCTAAACTCCATAATAAAGAAGAGATTAAAGGCTTTAATTTAATATAAAGATTTAAAAAAAATATTGACATTTGATACCCTAAATCGTGGCAGGACAGTGTTTTTCAATGGCGGAAATGACGATAATTTGTGTCAAAATATTTGTTTTGATCATGTATAAGACTTTTAAATCAAATGTCTGTCAAATAAATTTTACACCATTTTAAAGCTTATATCTCAAGGATTTATAATATGTATAGTTTATTATTTTTGGATAAATACTTTTTGAGAAATCGTGGCAGGACAGTGGACAATTCAGCTTCAAAATCGGACATTCGGTATGCCATTTCTTAAAAGTCAAAGCAAATTTCCGAAAATTGTGAGATATCTGTCAAATTATTTTTATATCATTGTAAAGCTGGTATCATACATATTATAAATATATCTAGTTTATTAATGTAGGGTTAATAGTTTTTGAGATATCGTGGCAGGACAGTGGACAATTCAGCTTCAAAATCGGACATTCAGTATGTCATTTCTTAAAAGTAAAAGCAAATTTCCGAAAATTGTGAGATGTCTGTCCAATTATTTTTATATCATTGTAAAGCTGGTATCATACAGATTATAAATATATTTAGTTTATTAATGTAGGGTATTTAGTTTTTGAGAAATCGTGGCAGGACAGTCGATCATTTCAGTAACAAAGTCAGTGATTATGAATGAGAAGACTATGAATTTTGAAATTTAAAGCCATATTTAAAAAAAA